>BQNB010010258.1:64197-84419 GCA_026074375.1 Tanacetum coccineum
CTCCGGGTATATATATTGGAGGAATGTAAAGAGGATAGGTTCTCTGAGTATATAGGTTTGAGGTATGAGAAATAAAGGTGAAGGTGATTGTGTGTTCGTTGGATAGTTTAGACAAGGTCATGAGAAATGAGAAGAAGGCTTGAAAAGAAGGTAGGTACTTTAAGTATATAAATTAAAGGTATGAGAAGATGACCTTAAGGTTGAGGGTGACTTTAAAGTGGAAAAGATAAAGTATTTAGAGTACGAATGATCCCTTCATTGTATTTGACAAACCCCGATGTTGATCCCAATGAACAGATCTTCTTAGCTTGTTAAAGCTTAGTTAACTTGGATAAATCGAAAATAACTATAAGAGAAACAATGATTGTGAATACTACAAGTTATACAGAATCAATCTACGTTGTAATACTAAGAAGAACAATGAATACTAAACTTTGAATATATTGATTGCTAATATTCTGCCTAGGTTACAGAATAACTAACTATGAGATATGAATTCTATATATCTCAAACTATGCCGTAGGGTTCCTTTTATACACTAAGAAAACCCTAATGGGCTTACAAAACCGTACTATGATAATGCATATCTATTCCTAATTTTTACTCATTCAAATCATAATAGCAGTACAACAATATAATACTAAACAGCACTTACCTATAACTAACAGTATAACTATACGGCAGTACTAACAATGTATAGGCAGTACTAACTAATATAACTAACAGTACTAACTACTTAGTCTGTTTTCTTTAATCTTTAGCAGCAACACTAACCATCACCAGCAGTATCAAGTTGAATCAGCAACACTAAGTTGTAGAAGTCCATAATTCCCAACAATTCTCCCCTAAACTTGATATTCACTTTGTTAATCATCAAGTTTCTTCATTATCAATATCTTGAACACTAGGAGGATGTATCAAAACACTTCTGCATTCTGCTACTTGTGACTTGATAAATTTGAGAAGCTCAAATGCCATTGTACTCTCAGCTTCAGCTTTTAGCTTCCAGTTCAACATTTTCTTCAACATTTCCTTGATGAGAGGATATCTTTTCTCCACTAACATGTTGAAGCAGGTCAAAGTACCATCCAATAGCAATGAGTGAACTCCACAATTTTCATACAGTTTCCAGCTAATCAGAGTCCAATCCTGTTGATTACTCCAAATTGCATCTTCAGCATTTGGTTCAAACATTATCTTGAGATCTCCCTAAAGCAACAAATTATAACCTTCTGGAGTATTGTCTTCAAACCTTTTCATCACCAATCTGTGCAAATCCAGTAAGTCTTGTCTATCAAATTTCCTCAGCATACTACTTGTATCAATCTGTGTAGATCCAATACATCTTGTCTGTTAAAATCATTAAGCATATCACTGAATATCTTGTAATTCTTAGAACTTCCATCTGCTCTGATGATTTGATAATACATCATGTTTTCATTTAAAATATGTGTCTTTCAGTCAACAATTGGGTATTTAGTAGCCAGAGATTCAACATCAATAGCAATATCATCCCTTGGAACTACATCCAAACTAGCTCTAAGCTCCTCCTTTTCATCATCATCATCCTCTTCTTGCAGTTTCTGTTTCTTGAAACTTTCTTCATCAGAATCTGCTCTTGATCTATTTTTAGTGCTTTCTGCTTGCTGTTGACTATCATCATCCATAGGAATAAAATCATGAATCCATTTCTGCTCCTTTTGATATAGCTTCTGAAGTTCTTCTAAAGTCTTATGCTTCAGTTGTTGATGAGTGTAATTACCCATATGCTTGAGGTAAGTAATCATCCTATTCTTGACTTGAGTTTTTGTAGGAGGTTTGTTCCTTATTGCCTCTGCTCTTTCTGCTGCTAATTGTTTCTTTCTTCTTTCAAAGAATTCTGCTAACAATCTTGCCCTTTCTTCAATTGTGTACTTTTCTTGCTCTTCATGCGTTAATCTTACAGCCAGTTCATGATCAGCATCTATTCTGGCTTGAATTTCATCAAACTCTTTGGCTAAAGCAACATTAGTAGCATCTTCTTGCCTTTGTATTTCCTGTTGTGCTCTGTCCAACTTTGCTAACTTTTCTTCATGTATCCTTTGAGCTAACTCTGCATCACTTTCTATTTGAGCTAACCCTTAATCCCTTCTTTTAATTTTCTTTGGTTCTTCTTCAACCAGTACACCTTTACCTTTGTCTTTAGGATCAATGTTTGGAAGAGGTTGAAGTGTAGTAATTGATCTGACAGGTCTGACAATTCTAGAAGAGTCTTCTACATCTGTAATAGCAACTCCTTTCTCCTTAGCTTTCTGTTCCTTCATCTTTATCAATGTCTGAGCCATTGCCATAGTGACATCCTCATCATCAAAGACTGTTGTTGTTGTAGGAGGAGTCCTTGGTTCAGCAGTACTAATAGTTACACCAGCAGTACTAACTGGTGCACTAACAGTACTAACTCCAGTTGTAGCAGCATCAACTGTCTCCTTTTCAACATTTTGAATATGATCATCAAGCTCTTCAAAATCCTTATCTTTGAACATTGGCTTTAACTTGTCACTTCTCCTCCCCTGTTTGGATGCATCCTCCTCATCCAAATCATCATCAGAAGAAGTCTCAACTTGTCTGTATTTCCTCCTTCTTGGGTGTGAGATGCTTGACTTTCTTTTTCTTTCCAGTTTTTTGACTCTTTTCTTTAGGTTGAGGATTTCCACAGCTTGAGCATCCTTTTCTTTCTCCAAGTCAAGCACCTGTTTTGACAGTTTTGTACACAAAGTAATCAATTCGTCTAGTGTCATTCTACCCTCATCACTTCCAGGTGTGTAACCTCCTGTGAGAGGTGAATCATGGGGTGTAGATGGTACATTATCCGTCAATTCAAAAGTGTGTTCCATCCTGCCTTCCCCACTTCCAGATGTGTAACCTTCTCAAAGAGGTGGTTCATTGGGCTGTGCAAGTACTCTCTCAGACCTAGTCTAAGCAGGAGTACCCCCATGGTGTCTTGGCGCCTGGGACTGCCACCTGTATCCATTCCCTGAGGAATGTCAACATTAGGCGTTGCCGTGGTCTAGGTCCTAATTATGTTATCACTGTCCTGTGTTGCATCTAAGCTAGCAACAGTAGTGATAGCCCTTTCCACACTGTCACCCCCTCCTTATGGACAGCCTTATCTGCTCCATGGTCTAGAGGCATACTAGTCTGAGGTAACTCAGTGTCCTTTTTGGTTCTCCTACGTTTTGTGTCTTTCTTTTTCTTTAATAAGTAGTTGGAGATGGGAGAATTTGCTCAATGTAAGCTTCATGAAAAACAATTTGAGATACTGCAGTTTGGTGTGCTTTAATTTGAGGTGCTGCAGTTGGAGATGTTTCAATGTGAAGTGATGCAATTTGAGGTTCTGAGACATTTGGTTGTGAGGTAGAGCCTTTCACCTCAGGTGCACTTGTTTGCACCAACATAGATTCAAAAAGTAGAGTAACTTTTCCTAAAAAACCTTTACTTTGCCTTGCCATATATGAGAAAAACTTTTTAGTATGGGCATTTGACTTTTTAGTAAAGGCATGGGCTTCATAATATCATAAAGAGGTTCTGGTAATCATTAAGCTGGTTATCAAACAAGAGTTGTTAAAAAACCTTGGATACATTAAAAACTCTTTGATCCAAGTTCTTACATACCATAAAAAATCAATTTAGAAAAAATAAATTTTTGACCCTTTGCAAAACATATAACTGCTGAAGCCAAATTAGTTAAAACTCATTCCAACCAGTTGATTTTGAACTTATACAATGAAGGATGGTATGTTTCAGAATTTCATTGTGAGAGAAAAAACCTTTTTTGAAAATTACAGTTTTTGTTGAAAGCTATTCATACACATATCAATGTAATTTTTAAAATTTTTATCAAATTTGTGAGGTAAGTAATACCATCCTCATCATCAAAGAGAAGATCATTCCTCACTGATGATTCTGATATCACTACTGCCTTGCCATCAACTATGGCATGTATTTGCTTCACTAAATTGACTGTTTTGGAAGTGGCAGTATTTCAAAACTATCAATATAATAAGCAAAGATAGATGGGATTTACAGTGAGAGCATAATTGAATCGAACATGAAAGAGAAGTCCACTATCCTATGAAATTATGCATTCTCATCATCTTTTCCCAATACGTGACATGTTATGTTTGGTTTACAAAAGCAAGATAGCCATAAAATAATTGAATTTTGTGGTTGAAAATTCTATTAGGGATTAAAATGAATTTAAAAGCAATAGGTATTTGTGAAAGATATTGTTTGATTAATAGGCTTATATAAGCACTAAAGAAAACTTAAGAGGAAAGTAGCCATTAATTTGTCAAAAATTACCCCTGAATAGTATTTAGTAACGGTAACTTTAGCAGCACTAAGTTAGGCTAGCAGTACTAAGTTTGTACTAGCAGTACTAACTTTCGCACTTATAGTTTTTTATGTTTGGCAACAACCTAACCATCAACGAGTTTGAGAAATTCTTACCAGTCGTCTTTTTTTTTTAATCGTTTTCCCTAGACTACCAATTCTTCTTGCCTGTTAGACATTGAGAATTGATGACCATTTAGCTATGTGGTTAAAACCAACATGTGAAACATCACAGAATTAATCAAGACACAGCATTCACAACCAAATCAATCATATCCATTATTAATCAAATAACCTTTAAGCTCTAATCCTACAAAATGTTAGTTCCAAACACAAAGAAACACAATCTAAAACATCTTACATTGCTCATAAATAACTACAGTAATAACTTTAAGCTTAGCCTTACTAATATCATTTACCAGAATTAACCACTTCATCACTTGGCCAGCCTTTGCATTCTATTCTAAATAAGCAACCATGATGTAGAATCCTTTGTACTTAAACCAAAGTTCCATATAATCCTCCCTCAAACAAAGCTTCTAATGTGTATTATAATCTGCACCAATTCACATAATTAGCAGCACTAACTGAGCCTAGCAGCAGTACAAAGTTTCACCTGTCAGTATTAACTAAGCCCAACAGTATTAAATAACTTGGCATCATTTTTAATTTTCAATACCAAATCAAACATAATATGTGTATAAGCCTTTGTACCTATACATAACTAACCTCCCCTTAATCCATGCTCTAAGGATTAAGCATACAAATGCTTGCAACCAAAAAGTTAAACCTGTTAACATCAAAAGCCTTTGTGAGAAGATCTGCAACATTATGGTCTGTGTGAATCTTGATCACCTGAATTAACCTCTCCTCATAAGAATCTCTGATGAAATGGTGTCTAATCTCTATATGCTTGGTTTTAGAGTGAAACACTGGATTCTTTACAACACAAATAGAGCTTTCATTATCAATGTAAATCTTGGTGTTCATGAAGTTGAATCCATAATCAAGCATTTGATTTTGAATCCTGTCCACAACAATTAGCAGCAGCAACATACTCTGCCTCAGTAGTAGAGTTGGCTACTATAGTCTGCTTCTTACATTGCCATGAAATCAACCTCTTGCCAAGAAATTGACAACCTCCTGTTGTGGATTTCTTTTCAAGACTAATTCCAGCATAATCACTATCAGAAAAGGCTTCCAAGTCAAATGGTGAATCTTTAGTATACCAAAGACCCAATTTAGGTTGCCCTTTCAAGTATCTAAAAATCCTCTTCACAACATGAAGATGTGAGGTTTTAGGTGTAACTTGGAACCATGCATGTAACACCCCCATTTTTACAATATAGCAGCGGAAGCTAATCTGGGGTATTACTTCATGGATACAACAACAAATCATAGAAAAACAGCTTTAAAAGAGACTTAGTTGTTTGGAAAAATTTGTTATCATTCATTATAAAGTAGAAGTTTTTACAAAATGTAGGTCCCAAAATCTAAAATATCAAGTTTGAATGATAACAGTTCAGCCACCTTCGAGTCCATGCCACTCTGTACCGCAACTTGCTTAATTACCTGAGATAAACATGCTAGAAAGGGTCAACACAAAGGTAGAGGAGGGGGGAAGGAGAAGAGGGAAGGGGAGGAGGAGGTGAAATTCCATAAGGTTTGAACTTAATAGTTGACTACAAGTTATAGTGTAAATACTGGTATTCGGGCAGGAAAATTATAAAGAAGAACAGTATTATCATGGAGAAAGTATTATTACCCTAAACTTCATGAATCCACGATAAGAGATATTAAAGAGATATTGGGAGATACTACCCAAAGAGACATTGGGAGATATTACCCAAAGAGATATTGGGAGATATTACCCAAAGAAATACTAGGAGATATTACCCAAAGAGATACTAAAGAGATATTGGGAGATACTACGGGTTTATAAGATATGTAAGATTATAGTTTAGCATAACACTTGCATTCATGATTTTATAGTAGGTATCACGGGTTTATAAGATATGTAAGATTATGAATTCATTAAGTCTTTGAAAAGTAATCACATTGTTAAAGATAAGGAGATGTAAAAGAGTTGAACAAGCATGTATCCCCCCGTCGGGTTATTAATAAAACATGTAAATAAAATAAAGGTGGAGGTATGACTTCACCTGATATGTAGATTAAATCATATGCCCAAAATGAAAGCTGACGACTTATAACAATTTACCAGGGAAGTTGATATAGCAAAATGATAATAAACAGCCACGTCACGCAACCTGAGTAAATATGTTGAGTCTTAGGAAGATTGTACTCTAGAACTTTAGTTTTAAGAGTTATGAGTTTGATTGAAGAGTTTGGAATTATTGTATCACCGTTCGGGCCATCATAATTCAGAAGTCATTCAGTAAACGTTTGAGGAGCTAGGGCACTTTAAATCGTAAACCCAACAACTCAGTCAAAACGTAATACCAAGATGAAACCTCTTAATATGAAGCTCCCTAGTATTGTGGTACAATATAGCTTCCGGATGATCGGTTTTAAGCGTTTTATTCAATATCTGGAAATGTTAAGCACGTCAAGCGTTAATTAAAGTTATGTCTGGTAATGTTTTGAATGTGTTTTTATACTTTTTCAAAATGTTACATTTTAGACCCTGGGGTTTGGAAAATTGCAAGTAGACCCCTAGGGTTTGCATTTTTACGACTTTGGTCCTTCAACTTTGAAAGATATACCAAGTAAACCTTGGACTTTGAAAAGTGACATAATAGACCCCTATAGTTATAACTTTGATAAAATGACACTTTTAGTCCTTTTAGTTATAAGGTTTTCCGAAAGGTTATGATATATACCCCTTGCATGGATTATAATTACAAAACATGTCCAAATTGCCATGCAAGCTTAGTTTAACATTTCAATAGACATTTATAAGTTATAATAAACTAAAGTATGAAGTTTTAACGCAACACAAGTTTAATTTAACTATTCATTAAGCTAAAAGGTAAAACGGGTCAAATTAGGGTTTTAAAATGAAAACGCGCGGGTTTTAAGATTAAATTCTTTCATGAATTATCAAAGCACTTATTTTAACATTATATAAGATTATTAAAATAGATTATAACAATATTTTACAAGTTTAGCTCATAGTTTAAGTAAAAACATGAAATTAGGGTTTCGGGTTTTTGGATCAAAAAGGCATAACACTTAGGTTTTTGAGTTCAAAGCTTTATATTATGATTTTAGCAAGATCATATGAACATTATACATTATGAAGCAAACATAAGCTTAGAAAACCTGGTTTGAGCTATAGCTTGAAAATGGGTCAGAATCGGGACTTTCGGCTTCGTATGCCTAGAATAACGACTCCCGGGCTTCGTTTCTTGGTTTCTTTTGCTTCCTTTCTAGCTTGATACTTTAAGATCACTTAGGAGCATATGAGAGCAAATCAATAATCATGTAAGGGTTATAGAGGAGGAAGTGGGGGATGAAGAAAAATGAAGAGTTTAGGTTCCTATTTATAGTAGTTTGAAGGTATAAGGAGTAAGCAACACTTAGGATCTGTTGAGGAAACATTTTAACAAGCGCAGCTACAGAGTGGAGCTCATAGGGAGTGAATGTTAGGTCTAGACAACGCTAGAGAGGTGATGTGGAGGGTGTTTTGTGGTGGTTTAAACATCGGCAAGACTTAAGGACCAAGTGAATCATTGGCTTTAATTTAACACAAGGAAATGGTATAAGGAGGGTGGGTAAGAATGCTTAAGGCTTCTAGAAGAGTTTATTGGGTGTCTCATTTTACATTGTATCGAATTTAGAAGGGGTTTAAATGGTCATCGAGAATCAAACCAGGGTCATTTTGGGTTTGACGGGTTTCTTCAAAGGTCTTAACAAGGTACAAAAGTTATAAAATATTAATATTGAATGAAATAGGTAGTTAAGGTCTGGGATTAAAGTATTACAAAGATTAATCAATTCGTTTGGGTTCAACCGGATTAGAATTTAAGAAATGTGAGTACGATATCAACTAGGGCACGTTTAGGGTTTTCTTGACTTTCTTGCTTATATTTTGCATACTCTTGATTAGGAATGATGGAATACAAATCCTAGGGCTTATATAAAGTATTATCAATGAATTTTGGTCGTTGGTTTAAGTTATAATGGGTTGAAATTGAGAAAATGGGTCAAAGTTACAATTAGGGCATAATTAGGGTTTTCTGGATTCGTTAAGGTTTTCTAGGCTTTGATTTCTTGGACATATTCCAGTTAATGATAGATAATGATTTTTAAACTCATTTTATGAGTTTATAATGGCCCTTGGTTGGTTATTTGGGATTAGAATGGTTTAAAACGAGTAAACGGGTTAAATGAACCAATTATGTACATTTAGGGTTTCTAGGGATATGTTTTACGTAACAGGTGAAAGTAAAATGATGAATAATGATGAAATAATGATTGAAATAGTTCGAAAATGATTTAAAAATAATTTTATTACAACTTATTTGAGTGTTGGTTGGAGTTATAATGATAAAAGCCAAAAACAGGTCATGGTTAAAAGAAACTGAGCTCTGTTTAGGGTTAGTTTTGAATTAGGTTTGAGTGCAAAAAGAGTAGAAAGCTTATTTTTTTGGAATAAATAGGGTTCATATATTGTAAACTGATATAGTTAATCTAGCTTAGTGGTAGTGAAGAGATGAGAATGAAAAAATGGAGGATAAAGACGGCTATTTTTAGAGATCATGCTTAATGACTTGTACATTGAGCTTTTAGAGATTTGTACTTTGACTTGAAGAGATTTTATATTTTAAATGAGATATCATATTACTTGTACATATGCTTTAGTAGCTTGTGCATTCACTTAAGGAGTTAACCCTTCCATGAGATTAGGGTTTAGGGCATCCGATAATGGTTTAAAGCCCGTTTTGTTATGATGTTGCAAATGGTATCTTTTAGGAATATTGTACCTTGTAATAATGATATTATGATATAGACTTGATATGTTATGATGTTTGCTTGACATATATGAAGATAGGATTGCCATATGTAGGTTGTCCGAGTCCGTTAACTTGAGTTATGCAGGTTATATTGCATATTGAGTTATTGGCAAAGTAATGTAATGTAATAAAGCGAAAAATTTCCCTGAAAAAGGTGAGTTCATATATAACTAATAGATTGTACATCATCTAACTTAATAGATGGATATTTACATTTATGAAAATTGTGGGTTGTTATAGTCTCCACCCCTTACAGAAATCTCGTCCCGAGATTTAATTTAAAGTTAAATTGAATGAATTTAAGTTAAGCTAATCAAGGTTACAAGTTCACTAGGTGTGATGTATTTATAATTATGTTGTACACCATAATTATAATTACCTTCTTTCACACGTCTAACTAATTATTCACAGATCATACCTCTGGTGACAGTCAATAAATTTCTCTAGATTCAGGTAGAATCTAGTGGAAATGGAATACGTTGCGCAACTCAATCATAAAGAATCGGTATTCATTACCGTTAAAAGTCACATCAAATACGAATACCTAATCACGAATCTTTATCAAAAATTTTTCATACTAGTGGATTGAAATCAAGTTGAATAATTGCATAGAATCTTGTGTGTTTCTTATTATTACGGTTACATAATATAGGAAATTTTTTGAGAATACAGAGATCATGGAATGAGTGGAAGTCAAGTGAATATTATGAATTTGGAGAGTGTTTCTAATCAAATCATGTGAGATATAAGATTTTTGAAATGAACAAATGATGAAGGTAATCATGAAAAATGAAGGTAATAATAATAAAGATTAAAGGATTGATTTAACAAAGGCATTGAAAGAAAACTTGTTGTACGTATGTTATATATCCTTAAGTACTACTTATTTATAATTAATTCACTTACAAAAGAAGCGTCCAACTCCTGTAACTAAGAATTTATAAATCCATAGTTCAGGGATGTTATAATTTCTTATCAAATGAAGAAGTGACCTAATTCATTCATAAGAATGATCATTAAATTCGTCGTAACCTAAGCATAAAAATACAATATTGTAATGTGTAGAAAAATTGAATTGTTAGATAATATCAGATCTTGATTGTAATTGCGCCATATAATCGGAGGAGGAAAATTTATGTTGCAAAGGTAGAGGAGATTATTTAGAGTTGAACATAATAGAAATAGTAGAATTTGACAACGATCTCGAGTTTTGATATCATCCGTTATAAACAAAAATTAACAAAAAAAATCTAAACATGAATGTAACGGTATCATCACTTTAATTATTTCAATGATAACTTTACATACGAACATTACATATGAAAAAGAGTTGCTACTTATGCTAAGAAGCTATGTAAGTAGAATAAAAGTAACAGACGACGAGAATTGATGATTGGGTTTTGTTAGATTGTAGAAGATTTGATGAGAGTTAAAAATATCCTCAAGAGTTGTTTTCAAAACGGTTTTATCTTTTGTCCTCAGGGCAGTTTCTGGTCCAAACCCACTTTGTTGCAAGTTCGACACTTAACATGCAATCTCTGTGGGAGATGTAGGGTGCATTTTAAACGCAAAGGAAGAGGTTTCCAGGTATCTTTTAGAGGATAAGTTCTTTATCATGTCTTGTCTTCATTCGGCTGGTGGTTGGATCATCCATACGGTTGTGATTATTGTGGTTATTTTTGGTAGTTGTCATTTTTTCGATTGTTGAAGTGGTTATTGTTGTTGTGGTATTTGGGGTAGTTGTTGTTGTCGATGATGTTTCTCTTATCTTCTAACTTTCATTTATGATCATTGGTTTCTTGCACAGAATCGCGTTTTATTATCTGATCCATTAACCTCTAGGATATGTTGATGGCTTCCTCCAAAGTTTGAGGTTTCAAGCAGTAACGTTTCCTTCAATGCTTCGAGGTAGACCTCCGAAAAAAGCTTGCAGAGTTTCTCATTGTTTGGCACCATGGTTTGGACACAAGGTGGTTATTCATGGAATCTTCTAAGCATGAGGGTTTAAGATCATTTCCCTTTACACTCAGATTGTAAAGTTCCTCTTCCATTTTTCTGATCTCAGTCCGGGGACAATACTTATTCGTCAGAAGCCTTTTTAACTCAGTCCAGGTGGTTCGATTAGCTTGCTCTATTCCCATAGGTTGGGCATATGCATTCCACCAGGATAAGGCATCGTCAGTTAAAGTACCAGTAGCAAATGTTACTTTATTTTCCTCAGCACATCTGCTTCGAGAGAATACTGATTCGGTTCGTTCAAACCAGCGAATAAGGCCTACTGCTCCTTCCGTACCATTAAAGCAGAAAGGTTGACAAATGAAATCTCCTTGTGTAGTTCCCTCCCGTTTTTACTGCAGGAGTTCCAGTAAGATTACTAGCACTTGCCATGGCAGCAGTCTGTGCTTCTAGGGCTGCAGTAAAATCAGCAGTCAGTTGCCGGATGGCATCCAAAGTTATGGCTGGTGTTTCGGATGTTGACGTCCTTTTGGGAGGCATCCTATCAACATAAGATAACACGTAATAAGAATGACATCATAAGTTTTAAAAAGTAAGAGAATGTGATGCTAAAGCACTTAGAGGTTATGGTATGATTCATGAAGACGGAGATAATGATACAAATGATGGAGATGATGATGGAAGAGAGAGATAAGTTGGAAACAATAAGGTATGAAACGGGATTTCCTTTATAAATAACTTGCCTTTTTACTGTACATAGTCAAGATTTGACAAGCATTTTTATTTATACCACACATCCCGTGGCTTAGGATAAAGTTATAACTAGTTTAAGAGTTGATGATTTTGAGCTGGTAGATGACATCCTAAAGATCTTCCTGATTTGTTTGGTGACGAGCTTGGATTTTCTCAATGATTCGTTCCAAAGATCGAAATTTTGAAGTAAGCAAAGGCACACTTATGCCTTTTTACCTAACCGCTTTTTATTTTTTTTTTTTATTTTTTGTTTTAGTTTTTATTTTTTAATTTTTTTTTTTTTTTTTTTTTGTTTTTTAATTTTTTTTTTTTTTTTTCGATTTTATTTTATTTTTTTTTTTTTTTTTTTTTTTTTTTTTTTTTTATTCTTTTGAAGTTTGATGATCTGATATGGATTTTTCTTAGTTTGTCTTTAAGGTCGTCACAATTCCTTCGTATGATCATCTACAATACGTACCTTCCTCCATTTCCTCGATGGTGGTAAAAGATAGAGTTCATCTAAGTAATTCAAAATAACTTTTGATTGTCCCTCATGTTGTTTCAGATACATTTAATCGGAATATTATTTCCCTATTTCAAATATCTGAGGTAGGGTAGGAGTATAAACTAAGGAAGATGGTGATACCAAATCACAAGTTTGATTCCGAGATGAATTAGATACCGTAGTTTTAAGGATGAAGATAGGTACAGATTCGCTTCTTAGTGTAATAGTTTCTTGAGGAACAAAGAAATATCGAGGATCCAAAGAGTAGATGATTATGGTAATACTGAGAAAGAGTCCAAAATAGCTGTGGAGTAATAAGGATCTGGTGATGAAAATAGGTATTCCTTAGCCTTAAAATGCTTGTACCGTCCTTCAAACAAGGAAAATTGTAGAAAGAATGAGAAATACTGGTGGGATCATATTATCTGTAGAGTTTTCCGAAAGTAAAAGAACGGCTTCCCAGAATGAATGCTGGAAAATCATCCCGGTGAAAAAACCGAAGAATAGTTAAGAATATATCATAGAGGAAAAAGCAGTCCGCAATACGGAAAAATAGCGTTGGGAGAAGACATCGTTCTGTTAACAACCCCGTCGTAAATAACATAAGTTATTTATGTAATAGTATAATAGATATGTATCTTTACGTACTTGTCTTCCCAGAAAATTAGTGGCACGGAGAACTTTTTGATAGCCAAAAAATAAATTGGTTATAGTTAGAAGGTATTGACCTTTGTCTCTATAACCATGGCGCTGATACCAATCTGTAACACCACCCCATATTTACAATATAGCAGTGGGGAAGCTAACTGGGGTATTACTTCAGATACAACAATCATAATCATAGAACAACAACTTATAAGAAGAGGACGTGTTGGGAAAAATTTAAAGTTAATACATTCATTATAAACGAGTTTTTACAAAATGTAGAAAGGTCCCAAAATCTAAAATATCAAGTTTGAATGAATAACATTCAGCCCACCTTCGAGTACCCATGTCACTCTGTAGCGCAACTTGCCTTAATTACCTTGAGATAAACAATCGTAAAAGGTCAACAACAAAGTTGAGTTGAAATTCATAGGTTTGAAATATATAGTTGAATACAATTTAGTGAAAATACTGGTATGCATATGGATAATTATCATGGAGAACATTTATTATCATGGAGAACAGTAATAATCATGAAGAACATTAAATATTAGCCCCTAAACTCATGAATCACATAAGAGATATTAAAGAGATATTAGGAGATACTACCCAAAGAGACATTAGGAGATATTACCCAAAGAGATATTGGGAGATATTACCCAAAGAAATACGAGGAATATAAAACCAAAGAGAATACAAAAGAGATATTAGAGATACTGAACCCAAATAGATATTTCCAATGTACATAGGAATATATATCAGATACATTAGTTTAGCAAACACTTGGCATTCATGATTTTGAAGTAGGTATCACGGGTTTATAAGATATGTGTAATTAAGAATTCATTAAGTCTTTGAAAAGTAATCACATTGTTATAAGATAAAGGAGTATGTAAAAGAGTTTGAACATAAAGCAATGTATCCTCCTCGGCGGGTTTATAAACATGTAAATAAGTAATGCTAGGTTATGAACTTCACCTGATATGTAGATGTAATAAATATCCAAAATGAAAGCTGACGACCTTATCACAATCTTAACCAGGGAAGGTTGTATATAGCAAAAATGATAATACAACAGCCCGTCATAGCAACCTTAGTAGAATATTTAGTCTTAGGAAGAATGTACTTTTATAACTTTAGTTTTTAAGAGTTAAGAGTTTTGAATTGGAAAGAGTTTGGAATTAATGGTATCACCGTTTGGGCCAACATATTCAAAAGTCATTCGTAAACATTTGAGAGCGAAGGGCACTTTTAGAATCGTAACGCCAACAACTCAGTCAGAATGTAATACCAAGATGAAAAATCTCTTAATATGAAGCTCCCTAGTATTGTGGTACAATCATAGCTTTCGGATGATCGGTTTTTAAGCGTTTTATTCAATATCAGAAAGTTAATAGCACGTCAAGCGTTAATTAAAGGCGATTATTTACTGGTAATGTTTTGAATGTGTTTTTATACTTTTCAAAATGTTTAATATGTTTAGACCCTAGTTTATGAAAATGCACGTAAGAAACCCTTGGGGTTTTGGGGTTTGCATTTTTACGACTTTGGTCCTTCAACTTTTATTGATATACCAAGTAAACCTTGTACTTTAAAAAGTGACATAATAGACCCCTATAGTTATAACTTTAATAAAATGACACTTTTAGTCCTTTTAGTTATAAGTTTCTGAAATTTACGATATATACCCCTTGCATGGATTATAATTACAAAACATGTCCAAATTGCCATGCAAGCTTAATTTAACATTTCAATAGTCATTTATAAGTTATAATAAACTAAAATATGAAGATTTAACACAACATAAGTTTAATTTAACGATTCGTTAAGCTAAAAGGTAAAACGGGTCAAATTAGGGTTTCAAAATGAAAACGCGCGGGTTTTAAGGTCAAATTCTCTTATGACTTATCAAAGCACTTATTTTAACATTATATAAGCTTATTAGGATAGATTATAACAATAGTTTACAAGTTTAGCTCATAGTTTAAGTAAAAACATGAAATTAGGGTTTCGGGTGTACGGTTTTGGATCAAAAAGGCATAACACTTAGGTTTTTGAGTTCAAAGCTTTATATTATGATTTTAGCAAGATCATATGAACATTATGACGTTATGAAAGCAGAACATAAGCTTAGAGAACCTGGTTTGAGCTTATAGCTTGGAAACGGGTCAGAATCGGGACTTTCGGCTTCGTACGGCTAGAGTAACGACTCCCGGGCTTCGTTTCTTGGTTTCTTTTGCTTCCTTTCTGTACTTGAGACTTCTTAAGATCTATTAGAATTCATATTGAGCAAGGAGTTGCTACTATGAAGGGTTATAGAGGAGAAAGTGGGGGATGAAGACAAATGAACACACAAAGCCCCTATTTATACCCATTTTTAAGAGTGGTGAGTAATCAAGGCTTATGATCTATTCTTGACACATAGTAGACCTAGTATGGGATGTGTCTAAGATAGAGTGGTGAGTAATCAAGGCTTTCGCCTCACATTGGCATAACTTCTTTGTCGATCTCTTGCAGCTTACAAGTGTTGACGAATTTGCACGATCTTTTTAGTGGTTTCTTGAATTATTTCTGGTCCTGTGAGTTGAGATTCTCCAACTTCAGTCCAACAAATAGGTGATCTACACTTTCGTCCATAAAGTGCTTCGAACGGTGCTGCCTTGATACTGGCATGATAACTGTTATTGTAGGAAAATTCTACCAATGGTAAATGTTTATCCCATCCTTTTCCGAAATCTATAACACAAGCTCGTAGCATGTCTTCGAGTGTTTGGATGGTTCTCTCACTTTGTCCATCGGTTTCAGGATGATATGTTGTACTCATGTCTAATTGAGTACTTAAAGCATTTTGCAATGACTGCCAGAATCTGGATGTGAAATGACTGTCACGATCCGAGATGATGGAAATTGGCACGCCATGTCAAGAGACTATTTCTTTGATGTATAACCTCATAAGAGTTTCCATACTATCAGTCGCTCGAGTGGGAATAAAATGCGCGGATTTGGTAAGACGATCGACAATGACCCAAATAGTGTCCTGTCCGATTGAGGTTTTGGGTAGCTTTGAAACAAAATCCATTGTTATTCTTTCCCATTTCCACAAAGGAATTTCTGGTTGTACCAATAAGCCGGATGTGAGGGTTGTTTTGGGTTTTGCAATGTATAAACCAAGAAACCGGTCATGGTTTAGAACTATCTCGGTTTTAGGGTTAGGGTTTTGAATTAGGGTTTTGAGTGTAAAAAGACGTATAGAAAAGCTATATGAAAAGAATGATTAAGGTTTAAATTATTGTAAATTAGTATATTAGGCTATGCTCATAAGAGATAGTGAAAGAAGATGTAATGAAAATGGAGGTAAAATGACTATTTTTAAGGATTGAGCTTAATGACTTATACATTAAGCTTTTTAAGGACTGGACTTGATTTAAAGAGATTATATCTTTCAATTGAGAGTAATATTACCTGTAGCACATGCTTTAGTATCTGTACATTCACTTTAGGAGTTTAACCTTCTGTGAGGTTAGGTTTTAGGGCCATTCGATAATGGGTTTAAAGCCCATTTTTTGATATGTTGTTTGCAATTGAACCTCATATGAGAATGTACTCATGTAGATAATGAATATTGTGATAATGACATGATATATATGATTTTGCTGACATATATGAAGATAGGATTGCCATACGTAGGTTGTCTGAGTCCGTTAACTTGAGTTATGCAGGTTATATTGCATATTAAGATATTGGCAAAGTAATGTAATGTAATAAAGCGAAAAATTTCCCTGAAAAAGGTGAGTTCATATATAATTGATAGATTGTACATCATTTAACTTAATAGATGGATATTTACATTAATGAAAATTATGGTTGTTATATCAAGGGCATTCATTTATTAGTTGGTATATGTTAACGCCATTCGGTGTCATGAGCTTAGACAATAGTAATGCAATTTATATGACTTTGTATCTGTTATATTGTCATATGCGGGTGAAATCTTATGATTCATAAACACTACATTTTCTGCTTAAACAAACCTATGAACTCACCAACTTTATGTTGACACTTTAGCAATGTTTTCTCAGGTATTAAGAATGAAGATGCTATATGAAGTCTCATGCATTGCAGTCATTTTCAGTTATCAGAAGATCACTTTATACTATTTAAAAACGTGTCTGTATTGTTCTATTTTTAATGCTTCCACTGAATGTTAAACAATTCATTATTTCTTAATTCAAGTGATCTGTTTTTCTTAAAACATCTCATATAGAGGTCGTTCTGTATTACTTAGAAGTATGATAATCATGAAGTCATACTCCCTTGGTTGACATTATACTCTGATATTTTGGGGGTGTGACAGATTGGTATCAGAGCACTGAGCTATAGAGAACTAGGTGCATTAGTAAGTACAGATATAACTACTTATCTGCTTAACATGGCTTATTATGCATTCTATTGTTTGTCCATTATCTGTTTTCTCAAGACGGGGTACAATAGAAACAACAATCCAAAGGAGTACATAAATATTAAAAATGGGATACCCAGTGGACATAGACATATATTAGATACATAACTTACTATGGTTACATGTGAATTTAAACCTATACATATACATAATATGGGTTTTACATGAGCAATAACAGGCTTAATACGCGTATTTTTGAAATATACCTATATCCCCTATTTCATATTTTCTTTCTCAGCAACATGTCGAACTCGATTGAATTTGAGACACACCGATAACACTATGCTGGTACCTCCCAGACTCCAGACACACTCCCTCAGGTGATCACATGGGGGGGGGGGGGAAAGAAAGGAGGAAAGAGACGTCATACTCTAGGATTACTTATTTTGCCATCTGTATCACCATTTCCCCTAACTATTAGACGTACCGCTCGTATATCTATTCCACATATTAAGCCAAATCTTGCTGAATGTGCCAGAATTTCTGCTATTAACCTTGATGATTAATCTACTTTATCCTGTTACTACCACCACCCACACCTATCCATCCCTATTCACAGGGCTGCTTACCAGCTGATGATTGCTGAAACGGACCCCACCCAAAGAAAAGAAGCTCTAACTGTCTACGGGATAGAAACTGGTCAGAATTCGGTGCCTGTTCTTGAGACAGCCTTGACCGTATTGCACGACACGCCTTAAGGACAGTTTGCAATAACAATTCTTCGAGGACATGGACTAATATAACCCAAATGCCCGTTTGAGGGTTTAGGAAGCCTTTCATGACACTGTGGACTGTAGGATGTGAAGCCCTGAGTCAAGGAAAGTTCGTTGGAGACACTATCGATGGACGAATTGATTACTCAACTTAGGCAAATGTGTGAGGATGCGGAGGATCGTGCTAGTAATGCTCAAGAAGAAGCACGACATAAGAGGAAGGAGGCACTCGAGGAAGTGGTCCAGCAAATCTACCGTACCAACAACTAGTTTTATTTCTGTCTTTTGAGTAACCAACTAAGTCTATGGTTTGTCACGGCTTTAAACCCTTGTATTCCCATACTCTGAAATAAAATCGTGTTTGCGAATAATAACAGTATTTATTTCAGAAGACATGCCCATTGAAGTAACGTGTCTATCTTTACACATATAACTTTCAAGCATGTCATAACTTTCCATTTTCATTGGTCCCTCCATTATAGAAAATGGCACCCGGACGATGCCCAACTGTCAACCGGAACCCTCCAGCCAACCGTTTGACCAACCGAAACAATGTGGATATCAACAGTGGCTTTGATACTCAGATGCTCAACCAACTCATTGCCACAAGAGTTACTGAGCACTCCGCACTGCCGCTGTTGACTCATGCTCAAGCACTCAAGAAGAGAACAACCTAGGATCCAATTCTTCCTAAAACAAGACATGCAACTATAAGGAATTCCGTGCAGTCATGCATGAAAACTTCTATGGTACTAAAGGTGCTGTAGGCTTAACTCGATGGTTTGAGAAACTAGAATCTCAATTTGGGATTAGCAACGTTGCAGAAGGTGACCGAGTCAAATTTGCTTCTAGCACACTGCTAGATGGTGCTTTAACTTGGTGGAACGTGTATGTTCGTTCGGTTACTCTCGATACCGCTCCATAGCAACACCTTGGAGAAATCCAATGCTATGTTCATATCCGAAAGAACTACCCTCTAGCAATGAAGTCAAACAAATGGAAAATGAACTATGGAATTTAAAAGTGAAAGGCACAAACCTTACCGCCTACAATCAACGTTTCCAAGAACTCATCCTCTTATGCCCTGAGATGGTACCCAACGCCGACCGTTGTTGAACTTACACTCGAAGGTCTACCTTTGAGCATAAGGGTAACGAAACCCTCGTCCAAACTAGTGGACATGCATGAATCAATTGACAGGCTCAGGTTTGATGCGTACCAATTGGTCCAAGAGCCCAGGAAAAAACACAGGTGACAAAAGGGGAAACCACTACAACCACAACCCCAACAACACCAACAACACTAGCAACCTCAACTCAAACAAACGCCCAGAGACAGCAAGGGTGTTTACAGCTGGACAAGTTTCTTATGCTAGCAAGTTACCTCACTGCGGAAAATGTGGATGACACCACACTGACGCATGCCCTCTTGCTTGTTACAACTGTGGAAAGGTAGGACATAAGGCCAAAGACTGTCGAGCTCCACATCATCCCGCAAACCAAAGAGGACCAGGAAGCCAATGAGGACAGGGAAGTGATGTCACTTGTTTCGGATGTGGCGAAAAAGGACATTACAAAAACAAGTGTCCAAACAATGGGAATCAAGGTGGTGGGAATCAAATTCGAGGCAACCCGCAAAACCCTCAGAATAATCAAAGGCAAAATCAAGGAAACCCTAAAGGAAGTAACCAAGCATTAACCAGCACTCAAGGAGGACGCATAGCACCTGGCAGAGTATACAGCCTATGTGCTAAAGCGGCAGTGAAAGAAAACAACATGGTGAATGGTACATTCCTGATCAATAATGTCTATGCTTCAGTACTATTTGACACTGGTGAGGATAGAAGCTTTGTGACTTATGCT
>BQNB010010259.1:4525-46696 GCA_026074375.1 Tanacetum coccineum
ATCCAAAAATAAAAAATTTAAATTTCCGTTCGTAATAAAATACGAAAATAATTATTTTTGACAAATAAAATTTTAAATGTCGACGTTCATTTACGGAAACTCATAAAATAATAATTATGACATCGAATTCGCGATCGTCATACGCGTCGTGAAACTCGGGTTGTTACATTCCACCCACCTTAAGGGAGCGCCGTCCCGGTGCTCGTCATTTCTTACTCGTCTTAATTTCTCTTACGGTTTCCTTACGATTGGACGGTCTTACGTGCTCGAGCGCAAAGATCACACGTTATAATACTCGTCTTGGTAATCCATGTCAACAAAATTAAAAATATATTTACAATCGCTAGTATTATAAGAGACAAAATACGTCACGGAAATATATCAGATAAAACCGAATCATATCGTTCTTAACATCTATAGTTGCTCTCATTATAAGAGATAAAATACGTCGCGAATTTTCATCCAAGGAAAACTTAAAAATCACGGTCCGTTTTTAACGATGAAGCCTTTAAATGAAAGACACGTCAAATCTTAGTTTGGTGATCGTTGTAACAAAACAAAGCGCACACCGGTACACAAAACCAAAACATATGTTGCTAACCAAAACCAAAACATATGTCAAAAATCAAAACCAAAATATATGTCATTATCCAAAAACCAAAACGTACATCGCCCTCCCGGTCTCATTCACCGATGCACCACCCGTTGCAAAAAATAGTCTAGAGTACATACGACCCCATCAAACGCATTATAACACCATTACACATAACCACATAATCATATAAGCACATAATCGCCTATTCGTCATTTTTAAATGACTTTATATTTCTACCTAGCTTATCATCACGCTTAGCAACAATCATGCTTGCTTTCTATAAGTTTTTAAAGAAAATTAGGAATTGTGCTCAACTTGTATTGGAAAGCCTCAGCGAAGTGATATCTTATACACTCGGGTTTTCATACCCAACCGTTTAGATTGCTCATTATACCGAGCTTGCCAGATGGCCAAGCTTCATGGAAATGGTCTCGATCAAATCACGGCTAGATTTTGGCCAACCATAGTCAAGCTTGCGGGTTGACAGCCCACAATTTTCCAAGGAGCATTAAGCTTGCGTACCTCTCAAATAATCCTTCAAACACACCAGTAAATATACCATTCCACTCACATCCTAAGCCATATCATGGCTTCACAAAAGCGACATAAACGCTTATTATCATTCAAAGCACATAGCACCTAAAGCACATAATTAACATAATTCGGCGGCGATAATCCCGCTAGTAACACATATTGTCGAAAGACAAATTGAAAACAATCAAGAAAACAATTGAGCATCATGGGCTCGTTGCTCATTCGACAAAAATTTAAAACTCCAACGTTTACGCACCGCGACTAGCACAAGCGGCTTGATCCCAATACATCGCGTCATATACCCGATGAATCAAATCATTGAATCAAAATAATCACTCACATTCCTAATTTGATACCGTTCGACTTAAGGCGTTAGCTACTTTGATTGGTTCCTCCAGGATGAAACGTTTTTTGTTACCATTCGGGGGGTTTCTTTACTAGAATCTCTAATCTTTTCGCTCTTTCATACACACACAAAGTCGTTACGTCAAGGAGTAAGGATCACTAACCTTAAGTCAGGTGTCGCTTAGTGCCTTATTCTAATCTTCGACGACATCAGGTATACTTACAACTATACTACCACTACATTCCATTTCGGGGAAAGAAGTCTTCTTCATGGCCATATCATTTGATACATCAAAGGTAACAGGACGCAATTCCCTTCCAGTATAGGAAGTATTCTCCATTTCTTACTTCCAACCTCAGGACTAACCATCTTAGCTTCCACCCACCTTAGGAACTTTACATTTTAAGAAGATCCCTTCTCAGTGTCGGTATCCGGTTTCTTGGTATCTCATCATCTAACCACCTTATAACTTCTCCATGACTTTCGGGTATGTCTACGTGTCCATGCTCGATGCACTTTATACCTTACCTAATTCTTGAGAAATTGTCGTTACATGACATACAACATCCAATCTCCACTTCCGACTACTGGTCTATATCAGTAGGACCTAGACCTTATTACGTTTCTAGACACACTCATTCTGGAAAAATACAATCGGCATTTTCTCTCCGAGACGACTTGGTCATAATGACTCGCATGAGACTCTCTCTATGCAGTCGATAAGAATAGGGTTACTTGCAAAAAATCGAAAATGGTAAAATATTTTTCCCATTCCGGAAGCTTGACCCACACATTTATCTCGATTACCAAGCGTTTTAAGGGTGATGATTTATCCGACATAACGTGGTTCTTCCTAAATTATGCATAGTTGATCAAGTTATGCATAATTGAGGACCAAACGACATCATATACATCCTCGTCAAAACGTTTCTTTTCCATACGCTACATGCGTAAGTTATTTTCTCGGCATAAATTTTTTTTAAAATAAAAATAAAAAAATGATTGTTTTAAAAGAAATAAAAGAAGGTAGCATCATTCCATCTTCCATTCTTATTATTTTTAAAAAAAGAATTTTTTTTTGAAAAGGAGATTTATTTAACACCACAAGGTTATGAAATTTTAAAAACACATTTTCCATTGTTTACACCAACAATTTATACAACAAAATCAGTATGATTCACGTAACGACATTTGTTCAACACATAAATTCGTTATTGCAATTCACAGTTTTAAAATTATCAATTCACGAAGCATCATAAAATATAGTTTGGTCAACGGCCACAACAAGTTTCAAAAATAATACCCATTCATGGATAATGCAAGCAAATAAGTATCACACACATGCGAAAGATTCGCCAGTCTAGGCCACCTAACACTCGGGGTCAAATCAATCTCATACAAGCCGAGTGCCTCGGGGGTAACCACGACCTTTGAGCTTCACTCATAGTATGACATATACAATGACACCTCCTCACAACTCATAACCGAGAACAATTACAACAATCGTAATAATAACGCCAACAATAACATACATACATACCAATTTTCCTAAAAAGGGATACATCATTGGCTTTCAAAGTCAGTACATCCAACCGTAACGGTTCTAAGTTTCCAATACATAAACTACATATACATGAACTCTTCTAGAGTTCTAAATCGAAAGTAATAGCTAAAGAATGTACAATCACCATGCCGGTGATAGGATGAAACTTTGAGGCAACGAAATCCACAATCTAATAAACCTAAATCTTGAAATCCTCCTACTTACTAGTTTGTGGTCGATAAAAGTACAAGGTTTTCGTCTACGGAAATCATTTCGAGTCTAATTTCTAGAAACATAGGGCCCACTGCCCAGAAAATTTTGTATCTAAGGTGAAATTACCATTTTACCCCTATTTATTAAAGCCACTATTTCCCAAAATTTTATCGCTCTACTAAACTGAGTGTATCTCCTAAATTGTGTGTCTGCAAAAGCCGAAATGACCGCTCAAATCTAAGTTTGTTCAATATCTAGAACTTACAATTTTACATATTTAGGTGTTGCTATTTGCCTTAATTATATTAAGTCAAGATCGGTCTTATTAAGTCAATTAGGTCTTGTAATGTATTAGGCTAGTCGGGTATTAACAGGCTTGGTGTGAAACCTAATATTGTCCATGTTTAGGGTTCAAAGCCCAAGTTAAGCCAAGTCTGGCCCATTTAGAAAGCCCATGTGCCAACTAGTAGGCTAGGGTATAAAAGGAACCCTCTCCACACATAGAGAGGGTGTTGGTCATTTCATGTGTGTGTTTTCATATGTGTAAAAGACCCATCAAACTCTCTCTCTTAATCTAATATTCTTCCATTTTCCTTTCTCTCTCTATTCTTATTATTTCGGCTTATATAGCTTATTGGGTTTGCTTATTATGTTGTGATATGGATTAGTTATTGGGATAACATGTGGTATCAGACGCCAAGGGGTTTTTGGTGATTTTGTTCTTAGTTTTTTTCTTTGTTTCACTTGGTTCGAACACTATACAAAAAGAAGGTTTTATTTTTGTGTGTTCAAAAACCATAAAGCTTGCAACTTTCTTGTTTATTTACCTTCATATAGGCTAGAAGTACAAGTCAATCCTTGAAAAACATCAAAAGGTTGATCTTTTTAAGGTTTTTGGTTCGAAACGAGGGTTTTTGTACTTGAATCTTGATTTCAAATTTTTCGTCTTAAAAATGTTAAAGTTTGGATTTTTAAGGTCCTCCTAGCTTTAATATACTTAGTTGTGCAAGAAAAATCGAGTAAAACCGTCACAAAATGTGTCTTTTTAAGATTTTTGATTTTTGAGTTTCGAAGTATACGTTTTTGGGCTTTTTAAATTGCGAACTATACGTTTTTAACACAGGCGATTTATACGTGTGTTTTTAACACAGTCGATTTATACGTGTGTTTTTAACACAGGCAATTTATAGGTGTGTTTTAACATAGGTGATTTATACGTGTGTTTTAACACAGGCGATTTATACGTGTGTATTTACACAGGCGATTTATACGTGTGTTTTAACACATGCGATTTATACGTGTGTTTTAACATAAGCGATTTATACGTGTGTATTTACACAGGCGATTTATACGTGTGATTTTACACAGGTGATTTATACACTGTTTTTTTGGGAATTTTATTCACTTCTTTTGGGTGATGTATACACTTCTCGTGGGTGAATTATATAATTCTCATTAGGTGAATTATACGGTTTTTCTTTGATTCGTAAAATCCTGTGAAATATTAACTTCTTTTCACGGTTTTAACAAGAATTGTAAAATCCCGTGTATTACTAAGACTCAATCACTTCATAAAACTTAAGATCCGATATCCATTCACAACTACATCAAAATGTCAAATAACAATAACAATTTGCAAACTCAAACAATATCGAATGCTCTGACCGTCCACCAATGTTAGCACCCAGGTAATTATACATTCCGATGGAAATCCATAATTAAGAGATACATCGACACCAAACCAAACAATGAACTCATCCACTATTGTCTCCAGGCTCCACCATACAAGTTACTGAAGGTAGTTCTGAAACAACTACAGAAGGGTATATGGAGAACTATAAGAATGTTTCACAAGACATACGCGATCAACTGAATGCTAAAGCTGAAGCCGTTCAGATCATTCTCAAAGGGATATATAACGATATCTACTATACAGTTGATGCTTTTCCTAATGCATGTGAAATGTGGAAAGTCATTGAAAGGTTGAAACAAGGTGAATCAATCAATGTTCAAGATCTTGAAACCAATTTGTATTGGTAATTTGGAAAATTCACATCACGGGATGGTGAATCACTTAAATCGTATTACTCAAGGTTCTATAAGATGATGAATGAGCTTGTCAGGAATCAGGTGATTTACAAATCAATCAAGTGAATGTCCAGTTCTTACTATTAACGACAACCAAAATGCATGTTTGTGACACTTGTTAAGCAGAGTCAAGAGCTGGAAGACTGTCCTCCTATCATAAACTTTTATGACATCCTGAATGCAACAACCATAATGAGTCAACGAGATAATGAGACCTGAAAAACTAGCACCACTAGCTAATACAAACTTGCACTTGTTGCTACAAACAACAACCAGCATACCATCCTCAAAACCATCCTAATCAACACACTTAATATTCCTCAACCAGATCACAACAAGCTACCAGAAACAGAGGAAAAGCAATTGTCAACTCTTCTGCTCTAATTTATGATCAAGAACCTACCATGGTTACTGAAGATGATGAAATGTCAAAGGAAAAGGAGATTGATAAAAACTCTGGCTAATTTCTCTCTCGTTTTAAGAAAATCTAGAAACCCACCACAACAATCACCTTACTAACTAAAACCAACACCAGTAGAGCTAATCAAGACAATTCTCTAAGAATCAACAGAGGAACTGGGTATGAAAATCAGAGGGTAGTTAATGTTGCTGGGGCTAGGGAAACTGTAGGTACTCAGGTAGTGAAAAAGTCTGGGATTCAGTGTTATAATTGCAAGGAATATGGGTATGTATCAAGGGAATGTCAGAAACCAAAACGAGCAAAGGATACTGCTTATCACAAAGAAAAGATGCTATTGTGTAAGCAAGAGGAAGCTGAAGTTCAGTTAAATGCAGAGCAAGCTGATTGGAAGGATGACACTGATGATGAGTCTGACGATCAGGAATTGGAAGCACATTATATGTACATGGCACAGATTCATAAGTTTACTCAGATGTTGCTGACATCTCTGAGCCCATCTTTAATACTTAGCCATTGGCAAAAGGTAACAAAATAATAATGATAAAATATAATAGATGTTTGCCATTGTAAGTGAACATCCTGAGCAACCTAAATCTGTTAATGACACATATCTGGAGGAACAAGGTGACACTAACATCACTATTGATTCATTGGATATGTGTTATGATAAAGAACAGGATGACCAGGATGATACTGATGAACTTGCTCAAGAACGTAATTTGCTTGCTTCTTTAATTAAGAAACTAAAATGTGAAATTGATGACAGCCAAAAACTGTAAAAAATTTTTGGAATCATCAAACAAGGCTTTTTAAGTTGATAAATTAAAAAGGTGAAATAGAGGATTTTAAACCAAAAAATAAAAGTTTAGGAATCATCAATACCAATTCAAAGAAGCAAACAATGGAACTGTCTAAGACTAATCAGCTGATGTTCAAAGACCTTAAGAAGTTCCAAGCGGAACTTGATAAGTATCATGATGTGAATTATGCGTCAAAGGTGGCAATTGATTGTGCAAAAGCTAAAGGGGATTTAATGTCATACAAAATAAAATCTAAAAAGTCATCTAATGAATATACTAGAAAGATAAATGATTTAAATCAAACGATCTCGGATATGAAAAAGGAGCTTTTTGCACATCAAGAAACAATCTACATAAATTCCAACAAAGAAAAAAAGAGGCTCAGATTAAAGTCCTTTACAAAACTCGTAAAGACAAAGAACTTGATAAGGTCATTGCTTTAAAAAACAAAGTCAAGGTTTTGGATGATATTGTATATAAAACTGGCCAATCTGTTCAAACAATAAATATGCTTAATCATAATTGTAAAACGAGTTTTGTCAAACCTGAGTTCCTTAAGAAAGCACAAAGAGCGAATCCTCGTCTGTATGATATAGGTTGCTATAATGATAATCTTACTTTAATGTTAGCCCTTGAATCTAACAAAACGATTCATCTTGACAATGAAAGTCGATCAAAATTAAGCGATTTAATCAGACCTTTTGATTATGACTAGTTGAATAACCTTTATGATTTGTTCGTTCCACAACGTGAAAAGTCGCCTGAACAACAATATTTTTCAAAAGAGTCAAAATTGAGTCATACGTCTTCTAAGAATGAAATTTCCAAAGAGTCTTTTATTAAACAAACAACTTTGTTAGAAAAACGAATGGATGAATCCATTTTGTGGGATCAAAAGTGTAAAAGCTCTAAAGAACTTTTCAAAATTAAAAGAAGTGTTGACACGATTTTTGATGGGGCGGAACGTTGCAAACAAACAATCGCTAAAAGAACATATTTTGGTAACATAGATCCATTCATTCAAAACACTATCGAAGGAAATTTTTGCCCCTAAATTAGAAGAATTAATGCGGACTAGAAAATTTCCATTTGTGTTTAAAAGAGGAAATGGTTGCTGATTTGAGATACTTTAATACTCTTGAACATGAAGTAGACTCTCTCAAATCTCAACTGGAAACTCAAAAAACATAATTTTTGAATGAAATCGACCGACTTTCAAGGGAATATTACTATGCTGATCACATGAATGCAATACTTGGTGTATACACTGATATAGATGAAGTTAGTAATTTGTAATGTGATTATCTGAAAACTTTGGAAAAATGTGAACATCTTGAAAAAGAGCTTTCAAAAAGTAGAACAATGTCAAAGAGTTTTGAAGCACTTCAGAAACATTTGATTAATCTTGAACTTGATTTACAACAAATGTATAGAAAGATAAAAATGACAAATCTTTTCAAAGAAAACTCATTAAAGGTATTTCTGAAAGAACGTGAACAATTACTTTGAAATTCAGACTTGAAAAGCTCATTACATGACAAAGGAATTGCAATAAGTGAGTTGAAGAAACTCATTGAAAAGATGAAAGGAAAATCTGTGGAAACTAAGTTTGAAAAATCAATAGTTATTCGACAACTGAATGCTTTTAAAAGACAAAGATAATCAGTTTTAGGAAAACCAACTATTTTTTCAGATTCTCTTGAAAAGAAAGATTTTTCAAAGTTAAAGTCAGTTATCAAAAATAATGTGTCCAATGATTTTTCAAAACCAGTCACTGCACATATTTTGCCTCAGAATATAAAGTCAATCTTAAAGAACACAAATGTGATTGCTCTAGGAATGTATAAAGTTGCATACATAGCCCGCATTAAATAGAAACACCACAATCCTCAAGAATATAGTAAAACTAACACACGGCGTGCCCTTCTAACAGGAGGTAATTTCTAACTACTAGCGTTAGCAGACCACAGCTTAAGAGCAATCGAATGGGAGATAGAGTCATGCCTAACAATAGTCAAGGGAATAAGCAAGAAGTAGAAGACCACCGTAGGAATTTTAAGTTGTCTAATAATAAAACGTCTGTAACTACGTGTAATGACAGTTTGAATGCTAAGACCTCGAATGTAAACTTTGTTTGTGTTAGTTGTGGAAAATGTGTGCTAAATGACAATCATGATTTGTGTGTTCTTCCATTATAATTAATGGCATAATTCAGGAATAACCAGCCATTGCTGTGCCTATTATTACTAGAGAACCCAAGCAAAATATGAACCAATCTGCTGCAACATCCCATAAGAAAATAGTTGCAACAGACTCCACTATCAAGAAACCTAGAAACATAATTAGGAAGATATATGAGCAAGTTAGTAAGACATGCAGTTGGTGGTATCCTAAGTTTACACCACCCGAATACAAATGGAAACCTAAGTTCCCAACAGGAAATGTCAACACAAATGTTAGTATGCCTCTAGGAAATGCATCTAGAACTACTAATATTTTGGAACCTATGACTCCTAGGTGTTCCACTCTGTCCAATACTCTATTGTCTTTTAATTCTTTTGCAGCTCGTAGAGATAATTCTATTCATCGTCGACTCTGGGTGCTCAAAGCACATGACGGAAAATCTCAAACTTCTAACTAATTTTGTGGAGAAGTTTTTGGGCATGGTGAAATTTGGATATGATCAGATTGCACCGATTCTTGGTTATGGAGATTTGGTTCAAGGAACTATCACTATCAAAAGGGTTTATTACGTAGAAGGGCTGAATCATAATTTATTCTCCGTCGGTTAATTTTGTGATGTGGATTTGGAAGTTGCTTTCGAAAGTCTACATGTTTACAAGATCCGTGATTTACAAGGGAACTGATCTTCTCAGCAAGTTCTGTGGCACAACATCTGAATATCTATCACTCTTCAAGACACATTGACACCCAATCCAATTTGCTTAATGGCTAAAGCTACATCATCTTAATCATGGTTATGGCATCGTCGTCTCTCACATACACAAGAAAAGAAGTTCTAAACTTTCGACACCATTCAACTTTGCTTTCAAAGAATAATATTTGTTAATGGCCTTAACAAAAATTAAAATTCGTCAAAGATCATCTTTGCTCTTCTTGTGAGTTAGGAAAAGCAAAACGAAAGTCTTTTGCACAATAAGACTACCCCGTGCCCCAAAAGACGGTTACAACTTCTACACATGGGCTTATGTGGTCCCATGCGGGTAGAAAGCATTAATGGAAAAAATATATATATTCGTGTAATTGTTGATGACTACTCCAGATACACTTGGACTTACTTCTTGAGGTCCAAAGACGAAACATATGAAGCTCTCATTGATTTCCTCAGACTTGTCCAAAGAGGACTTCATGCTTAAGTTAGAACGGTTCAAACTGACAAAGGTACAGAATTTCTAAATAAAACTCCTTCATGCATATTTGCAAAAGAAGGAATAAGACTAGAAACGTTCGTATGATCGTAACACCTGAACTAACATGGTTGTCGAAAGACAGAACCCCGTAAAAAAAACCCTCCTTGGGGGGGGGGGGGGGGGGGGGGGGGGGGGGGGGGGGGGGGATTGTTAGGTTGCTCGAACAATGCTAAGCGCCGCTAAAGTTCCCTTGTTCTTCTGGGCTGAAGCAATTGCAACATCATGTTTTACACAGAACCATTCACTCGTAATTCCTCGACATGAGAAAACACCTTACCACATCATCAATGGTCGGAAACCGTCTGTAAGATTCTTTCACAATTATGCTCTCGATTTGCTACCCTCGTTAGAGATGGTGAAAATCTTGACAAAATAAAGGAAAAAGGTGATGCATGTATTTTTGTAAGGTATTCTACTCAGTTAAGAGCTTACAGGGTATTTAACAAGAGAACAAGAGTGATAGTCGAAACCATTCATGTTAATTTTGACGAATTGCCTCAAATGGTGTCAGATCACGTCTGGTCTGACCCTGTTCCAAAATGTCCGGCGACGATACTTGAACAAGACAGTTTAAGTCCCGATCCCCAAAGTCAAGAAAATGTTCCTCAAGCAGCTGAACAATTAACAAAGGACAAATGAGTCTGGATTTGCTATTTAGTCGATGTTCGATGCATTACTTACTGGAACTATCTCCAGTTGTGTTAAATCTTCCGTTGTACATGCTGCTGAGCTCATAATAAACGTGAACAAACAACAACAACTCAAACTTCTACAATAACGATGTTTGGCAGATGTTACCTCAATTGAACATTCCAAACAACACATCAACTACAAATCAAGCACCACTCAAGAACCAACTGTCCACTTCCCACTGAGAACATAATTCAAGCAAAAACCAATAACGAAAATGCACAAGTTGACGATGATGAATTTGTAAACGTTTTTAGTACACCGGTACAAGATCGAGGGGAGACATCGTCTCGTCATGTTGATTCATCAAACATGCATACATTCTATCAACATCATCCTTCTGCACAACGTTGGACAAAATATCATCCATTAGAACAAGTCATTAGAAATCCTTCTCAATCAATTAGAACAAGACATTAGCTAGAAACAGATGGCGAGATGTGCATGTTCTCACTCACCGTGAATCGAACCAAACCAAAGAACATCCAAGAAGCCATGCCTGATTCTGCATGGATTGAAGTGATGCAGGAAGAACTTCACCTGTTTGATCGATTAAAAGTATAGGAATTAGTCGACAGACCACTTTACAAAAACGTCATTAACTTGAAGTGGCTCTGGAAAAACAAACATGATGAGGAAAATACTGTAATTCGCAAAAAATCTCGTCTTGTAGCTAAGGGATATGCTCAAAAGGAAGGAATTTATTTTAAAGAGTCATTTGCACCAATTGCTTGGTTGGAAGCTGTTCAGTTATTCATTGCGTTTGCTGCACACAAATCATTTACAGTATACCAGATGGATGTTAAAGCAACATTTCTTTACGGTCCTCTGAAGGAAGAAGTGTATGTAAACCAGGCGGATGGATTCGTACACCCATATCATCATGACAAAGTCTGCCATCTCAAGAAGGCATTATATGGACTTAAACAAGCACCAAGAGCGTGGTATGGTGAGCTCTCTAAATTCCTGGTATCCAAAGAATTCTCAAAAGGTTCTATTGATCCAACTCTGTTCATAACTAAACATGGGGAATAAATATTGCTTGTGCAAATTTATATTGATGACATTATTTTTGGTTCTACGAACCCAAAACTTTCAAAAAGGTTTGAAAAACTAATGCACAGCAAGTTTGAAATGTCTATGATGGGGGAGCCGAAATTCTTTTTAGGAATTCAGATCCACCAATCCCCTCGTGGTAGATTTATAAACCAAGCTATGTATGCTCAAGAGATACTTAAAAAGCATGGTATGATCTCATGTGATAGCATTGGTACTCCAATGGCTACCAAACACCTAGATGCTGACTTGAGTGGTACTTCGCTCGACCAAACGAAATATCGTAGTATGGTCGGAGCACTTATGTACCTAACAGCAAGTAGACCAGATATTGTACATGCAAAACAGGCTGAGAAACATCTCACTGCGGTAAAGCGGATCTTTTGGTACCTTAAATATTCCATTAACACGGGTCTCTGGTATCCGAAGGACACCGGTTTCGAACTAACTGCTTTTTCAGATTCGGATCATGCGGGTTATCTCGATTCACAAAAGAGTACATCTGGTGGCATACAATTTCTAGGTGGTGACAAGTTAGTCAGCTGGTCGTTCTAAAAAGCAGGACTGGCACTTCATGTCTTTCATCAGATAGCTGAAGTATGTGTCTTTATCTGCGTGATGCGCTCAAGTTCTATGATTGAGAACTCAGCTCACAGATTATGGCTTTCACTTTGATAAAATACATATGTATTATGACTCACTTTGATAAAATACCTATGTATTATGACTCAAAGGCAGCCATAGCTATCTCGTGCAATAGAGTCTAGCATTCCCGTACTAAGAACAACGAATGTCAGATATCACTTCATACAGGAACATTTAGAAAAAAAAAAAAAAAAAAAAGGGGGGGTGTTTTTTTTTATTGGTTTAATTTTTCTTTTGTCGACTGAATACCATTAGCTACCTGTTACTAAAGCACTATCGATATAGGAAAGTATCTCATCAACGACCTGATGAGATGTTTGACTCCAGAAGAACTGGAGGTTCTGGCAAACGAATCTGCTTGATCTATCAAACATCGATTTGTGACTATTTTTATTTCTCTCTTTATTTTGATTTATAAATATTTTAGAAAAACAAAATACAAAAATATAAAATCAAGAAAAAGAAAATACAAAAATATAAAATCTAGAAAAACAAAATAAAAAAATCAGAAAATTTCAAAAAATGCCAAAAAGAATCTTCTCGACATGTCTCTTGGAATCAATAACATTTACGCACCTAAAAATGTTGATTAACATCAACACGGGCGTGTAAATAAAGTTCGAACAAGAGTTTCAAATGCTTTCAAAACATGTCATTTCTAAATTTTCTCTATGACTTATGTACATTTCAGTGCATAACTCGGAGCCGAATGTAAAAGGGAGTGTACGTTTTAGTGCGCTTACTCTTTAAATAGAAGAGAAGTCTTCTATTATGGTTTTTTATAAATCGTTGAACACAATTTTCCAAAAAGGACTTTTCAATGTCAAATTGTCTACAATATAATTTGTGTAATTTTTCATAAATGGTATTTTGTTAAATTGAGTGTTCAACAACTCTCTTCTCATTAATATTTAAAATTATGGTACGAAAGAAAAAAAATGTCATTTTATGTGAATCAATTTCAGAGGGAGAGCTTTAAAACCAAATTAATGTTTTGGGTACATCTCATAAATGTTAATTTTATGTATCCAAACACATTTTGTGAAATTAAAACGTGGAAATTATTATGTCAAATAATAATATACATTGTTCACTAAGGCATCTCACTCCGTCTTTAACATTTGTGGTGTCCATATCAATTTTTCATTCAATGTCAATGTTTTAATAAATGATTGGTATCCAACATATTCCTGGTTGAGGGAGCTATCAAGGGGGGGAAGGTCAGGAAAATGAATTATGCAATATCGTGGTATAATTTTTTCGTCCGTCAAGGAACTTTTCATGTCATAAATTTTAATCAATTGGTATTTCAAACACTAAATGTTTTATTATTCAAAATAAGGGGAGAAAATGTGATTAAAATACGATATAGAAGAATGTGATCTTTAAGACTCTAAGTGCAACTCTTGCCTTCATTTGCTAAACAATTTCGAATCTCAAAGCACATGCCTAGGGGGGGTATATGAAGAATAACAGTGTCAGAAAATGGTATTATGGTTCGAACTCAAGACCCAACAACCTATTAATTTTCACTATCGATTCTGAAGTCATAAGGTGGTTAGGTTAGGAATAAGTCCTGCGATCCAACCAGAACTGGAGGGATCTACCCAAGGACAATCCATAGTTAAAATAACAGTCCTTAGGTATGATTAGAGAAGAATGAGTATAAGGGAATAATGCCGACTAAGATTGAGCTAACATTGGAAAATCAACAACAAGTGTTAGTGAAAGACATCTTGTAATGCTTTGAAGTGGTTGAAGATATTAAAAAGAAATGTATGGATAAAGGGTGAAAACAAAGCAGCCCTCCCTACACTTTAGGCAGAAACCGGGTCAATACATAATCTATTGGTTTTTCACAAAGATGAATTCTGATATTGAAGACGACATCATGGACCCAGTGATGCAATGCACAACCCTTCCCAGCCATTCGGGTTTCTCTCAAAAGAAACTTGTCTCATTTGTCACGGAGATACACACTGTAACATTTCTCAATTTCAGGTCATTTTACGACTCATATTATTCGTCACTGTTTATTTTGGTCCGATACACGTTTACTTTTAAATTTACTTTTAAGCTAAATCGCGTAGACTAGAAATAATCATCTAATATAAATGGTCATCAAATAAATTAAGGTTTACATCAACTAAGTGTTATATAATTATTAAATAAGATAAATGTAATTGTGTGTAAATTATTTTTATTGTGTCACGGGAAAAGCTTACGTTTATAATAAAATACAATTTGGACACGCCTCGAAATACCTAGGCTTACCTTAACCTCAAACCAATATCCACTTTTAAAACTCTTAACACAAAAATTAAATCAATTATGTGTACATGACCCACTAGGGGCCGGTTATGAGTACAAAACAATTAGAAAATCTCCAAATGATTCCCTAAGTACTAGTACAAACCTTCTTTAATTAATGATAGTCTTTAATTTTCCTAGTAAACTCATTACACAAAGGTTAATAACCATTTGGTCTCTCATTTGTCCCTTATGCCGTGGCTAATGCATGTATATACACAAAATCCATAAGATTTCTAAATCACTAGCAAATCTTGTACATACATTGAGTAATTAAAGATTGTACTTAGTGGTTTAGCTAAATACCATTTGAGGCTAACTAGAAACTCTCAAAAACCATCAACTAGGGCACGGTTTGGTTTGTTGGGGACTAGGAAGCATGCAACTAAGTATTTTCCTATAAATACACATACACGCTTACCATTTTACACTCTTACAACTCACACAACTCTCAAACAAGTTAAATATTTCCTCTCCTTTGGGTCGGATCACAAACCGTACACAAACACACCCATTTACTTCATTTCGAGCCAACAAATATCCACTAGGGATTGTATACGAGGCCACAAGGTTTACACGAGCTAAGGATTGGGTGTACACTATTATTTGGTCGCGTAAGTCATACGTGGGTTGTCTCATTTCGCACACACACTCGAAAACAAAGCCTTAGGACCCTTTGTAAGTCACATTCGAACTCATAACAATTGTATTATACGTGTTTTTCCTTGTTAACTAGTTTATATGTCACGTATGTATATATATGATGTACTAGAGGAGTTCACGCATGTTAAATGAGAAACATGCGAGTTATACGCAATACTATTACGTATAACGACTTGTGTGGTGTAAAGGTGCAAGGAAACACGTAACATGTGGGATTAATAACAAGTGAGACTCTAAAACTTTCGTTTATATAAAACTTGGAACATTCGACGTAAACAAAAGCCCTTATACGCGAGCAACTTATAAACCACACGTAAACATTGAAAGTAAACACGACATGGTAGCTTGGGAACGTATACACGACATAAACCAACGTTTGCATGTGGAGCACGACTAACGTATATAGGCCAACGAACGTAATATAGCCACTAGAACAATACTCGCTCCGACTATTCCGGATGGAAAGTCAACAAAACAAATGGTAATTATACCCACAAGATAAAAATACAATCACGGAGGCTCTTATTATAAGAGGCAAAACATGTCGCGAAAATATATTCCACCAAACCATATCACGTCGTTCCAACTTTTATAGTCGCGCCCTTCATAAGGGACGATATACATCGCGGAATATATCCGACTAAAATAATTGTCACGTCGTTCTTACAAGAAATTTTTCTAAAATGGATGATCGATCCAAACTTAGTTGGCGATCATAAAAACAACAAAACCAAGCGCACCACGTTTATCAAAACCAATGCCGAACTTACGTCGTTAATTAAATTAAAACATACGTCGCTAATTAAAACCAAAATAGGCGTTAATAATCAAAACTGATATGTATTTATATCATTATCCAAATCAAAATACTCATCATTATTCAAAACCAAAATACACATGTCGCTCTTCCGGTCTCATTCAATAATGCCTCACCGGTTGCGAAAAATAATCTGAAACACATTAGATCTCTTAATCATCTTACGATATTGTTACACATGCCCACATAATCACATAAGTACCTATTGTAAGCTCGCCATCTTTTACATGATGACTCGATGAATTGGCCTCATACAAAGGCATTCATCACGCCCACTTTCAACCAAGCATTGTCGATTATTATCACATATCGTATTCGCTTCCTTTTGAAGCTTTTGGCATAATTATTCATTCTAACACTTAGGTTTATACACCTTCGGTCACATTTTCCTCATCGTACCCACCTCGACGATAATTCCAACATAAACACTGCTAATTCTAATTAGTCTACACTCACTCTCATGGGTACTTCAAGATACAATCGTCAACAAGACTTTAGGCGATGTCCAACCACCTTATCATGTCCTAAATTCTCACTTGGGCTATTATACCCATCTACTTACAACTTAAAGCCGCATCACTGGCCACGAAAAAGTGACATGAGCGCTCACTACCATTTAAAGCACATAGCACATATAGCACAATATTCCACATAATTCGGCGGCGAAAATCCCGCTACAACACATAATGTCAAATGACAAATCAAAATCAATTAAGAAAACAATGAGCATCATAGACTTATTGCTCGTTCGACAAGATCAAAAATTTCAACGTTTATCCATGGCGACTAACATCGTTGGTTTGGTCCCTTCTCACCGCGTAGCATCATTGATGAATCAAATCATCAAGTTGAAATACTCACACTCCTAATTTAACAACGCTCGACTTAGGACGTTGGCTATTTTGGTTGTTCCTCCAGTAATAGAAACGGACGATACCATTTAGCTAGAATCTCAATCATTTCACCACTCTTTACGCCCTTAGGTCGTCACGTCCCGGAGTAAGGGCCACTACACTTAACCGTAGGTCAAGTATCGTATAGTGTCTCATTAAAATCCTTGACGTCATCAGGTATACTTACGACTACACTACCACTACACTCTATTTCGGGGAAAGAAGTCTTCTTCACGGCCATCAGTTGATACATTTAAGGCGTCATACATCCAATGGAGGAGAGGTATTCTCCATTTCTCACTTTCAACTCGACTACATCATCAGCTTCCATCACTTAAATCTTAACATCCACCAAGAAGATCCCTTCCCTCGTGTCGTATATCCAGGTTTACACCCTTGATAGCTCAAATCTATCATTACTTACTAGCACACCGACCATACTTGGTCTTGACACGTCTTCATAACAATCACCGCTCCTAGATACTATGAACTAAACATCACTCCTTTCTAGACACATTCGTTCCGAACAATACCATAGGTATTTCCGCTTCGGAATGACTCGGTCATAATGACTCACATGAGACTCCGCCCCCCGATCTCTCCATCAAGTCCGACAAGGATAGGATTACTTGCTAAGAATCGTATACGGTAAAAATATTTTCTCCTTCCGGAAGCTGGCCAACATTCATCTTAAATTACCACGCGTAATTAAGGTGACGATTTATCCGACATAGCGTGGTTCTTCCTAAATTATGCATAGTTGATCAGGTTATGCATAATTGAGGACCAAACGACATCATGTCCTTCCTCGTCAAAACGTTTCTTTTCCATACGCGACATGCGTAAGTTATTTCCAAGAAAATTTTCAAAGTGTAAAAATCAAGTTATTTCAAAAGAGAGAAAAGAAGATAGCACCACCTTCCATTCTTATATTAAAAAAAATTATTCATACACATTATGTAAAAAGAATATTTTTATTTTATTTTTATTTTTTTATATAAAAGGATTTATTTGACACCATAGGGTCAGTTTATGAAATTTGAAAACATATTTTTCCATTGTTTACACAAACAATTTATACAACATAGTCAATATGATTCGTGCAACGACATTTGTTCAACACACAAATTCGTTATTGCAATTCACAGTTTTAAAATCATCGATTCACAAAACATCATTAAATACAGTTTGGTCAATGGTAACAACAAGTTTAAAAAATAATACCCACTCATGGATTATGCAAGCAAGTAGCATACATATGCGAAAGATTCGCCAATTGAAGTCACCCAGCACTCGGGGTCAAACCAATCTCACATAAGCCGAGTGCCTCGGGGGTAACCACGACCTCCAGGCTTTACTCATAGTACAACCTATACAATGACACCTTCTCCTAACTCATAGCCGAGAACAATGATAACAATTGTAATAGCAACGCCGAGAATAACATACATACATACCAATTTTCCCAAAAAGGGATACATCATTGGCTTTCAAAGTAAATACGTCTAACCTTAACGGTTCTAGGTTTCCAATACATAACCACATATACATGAACTCTCCTAGAGTCCTAAATCAAAAGTAATAGCTAAAGAATGCGCAATCACCAAGCCGGTGATATGATAAAACTCTGAGGCAACAATAACCTCAATCCAGTGGACCTAAATCTTGAAATCCTTCTACTTACTAGTCCCGGGGCGATAAAAGTATGGGGTTTTCTTCTACGGAAAGTATATCGAGTCTAATTTCCAGAAACATAGAGCCCACTGCCCAGTAAGTTTCAGAACCAAAGTGAAATTACTATTTTACCCCTATTTATCAAAGCCGCCATTCCCCAAAATTTTATGGCTACACTAAATTAAGTGTATCTCCTAAACCATGCGTCCGCAAAAGCCGAAACGACCCTCAAGTCTAAGTTTGTTCAATATCTAGAACTTACAGTTTTATATATTTAGGTGTTTCTATATAAGTTTTTGAACTTATTACTCATTCAAATTTTGGTCTCAATTTTTGACTAGTTTTGCCATTTCGGCGATATCACATTCGTCGGGCGTCGATATGACTCCATCCGAATTCCTACATGTACCTAAGAGGTTTTCTCTACATCCTAGTTTAATTTACCAGGTCTTCATAGACCAAAAACATTTTGAAACATACCCAACAAGCTGCTATCCCAAAGCAGTCCCCAAAGAGAATTTGACAAAATTTTGTTGTTTACGAAAATGAGCATAATTTGAAATTTATTGATGCTTTAGATATGGAACCAATTGGAGGTGATAGCCCTAAGAGCCTTCTACAGATACTTAAGTTTTCTTTTGAAAAGTTATTACAAAAATATGGAGTTATACTCCTTTTCCCATCGGTATACCAGATTTGACTAGTTTTAGTAAAACGACGATATCTCACTCATCCTGAGGAGATACGACCCTATCCAAAGAATCACATACACTTAATACATATGCCCACATCCATATTGGATTTTCTTAAGTGCCTTATGACCAAAAAGAATTCGCCATCAACCCCACAACCTGCTAGTTACCAATTGCCGCAAAATCCATTTCAAAATCCAACCAAACACTATTTTAATTCCTCCAAACGCCAATACCAAGCCATACCCAATGACTTTGCATTCTTTTGAACACATCAACTCATGGGTTTCCAGACCCAAACGTTTCAAGACTTACTAAGTAGAGGGCGACACGAAAGAATCAAAGCACAACACACCAACTTTATTCGAAAGTTCCAAAAATAGTCGTTTCCAAACGACACGTTACGCGAGAATAAGTTAATAGCCGTTTTCCAAAACAATGAAGGGTTATGGGATAACATATAAAAGTCGCACTCCCATCAACCGGAAAATCTCAAAACAATAGGTTACGAAACAGCATATGCGATTTAAAAGCAATGAGAAAATATTCGAACTCGGAGTCGAACAATAAATCACTCAATGGGATCGACAAACTACGACGAATCAACATCATCAAAAGATAAAAAGTAAAGTTACGAAAAAGTTTCGAAGATAATCATATAACAACGATGTTTTCATCATGTATCAAAATAATTTTTATCATATCACATCGAAATGTTTAAAGAAGTTAAACTCTTCGCAAGAAGCGAATATCAAAATATATATAATCGTATACCATAGAACGGATGCCGTATATATATCTATATACATATATAATTATTACTTGTACCAAGTGTCAACCATTTGTTGCGCACATAATATGCAATCAAATATATACCACATAAGGCTTCTAAGGATCGGGAACGATGCGCGCGCGGATATCGGACAACGGTGAAAGACTCGTGAAAATTTTCCGAAAACAGTTGTAGTCCAAGTTTTATAAAACGACTTAGTTCACTACAACTCGTGCTCTGGTACCACTCTGTAACACCCCCAAAATACGATACGCAGCGGAATACAACGATTGGGGTGCTACTTCATAATACATGCACACGAGTCCCAGTAAACGTTCAAAGATACGTTTATAAAACATAATTTTTATTTATTATAAAGATCAGAGTTACATAGGTCTCAATACCATTATAGAAATTATTTCTAAAAGTCACAACACGACTTGATTTCTAAAAACATTATTTAGTTTATGACACAACTTCACCGAGGCACCGTCCTTGATATCCGCGTTCCGTCCCATCCAGCCATCAACAACAATTAACCTGAGATACATGCTTAAAACGTCAACAAAACGTTGAGTGAATTCATAGAGTTTACAAATAATAGTTAGAACGCATAATTTGGTTCAACAAAACATATAACATTGGCTCGTAAGTCAAGTTATAAAAATATTGATTTCCAACTAAAGAGCCCGTGTACCGAAACTTAACACATTCATTCCCGTAGGACGAAATTATGTCCGAGAAGTATGCCACTTCTCCTAATACTAACCACAAAATGTCCGTTTGACAGGGTGGTCCCAACGGATTCAAACCCCGGACAGGGTTGTCAAACCCAATAGATCTATTTAATGCATTAGCGCTTACCAACACATGGTAACTAACAGTCACACAGAAAAAGGCATATACTCAGTAGCAAGCGGAATCATATTTTAGTATTAAAACAGTTTGCGTTCAATTTCACAAAACAAGCAATATATCCCCCTCGCGGAGTTAAAAACATTGAAAACTTTAAAAGCGAGGCTATGAACTCACCTTGGTCGAAGCCGAAGATCAAATAACCGAAACAATTCACGGAAAATCAATGAACACGATCACGACCTATAATTTATATCGCTCGATTACTATTCCGGAAAAGTATACAACAAGCGTACAACGTATCAACAAAATTATAATAAGGAAAATATATATAATATATATCTATATATAAATATATATATATAAATAATATACCATATAATTATATACATGTGATGAGAATCCACTTGCGCCTTAATTATCCCAAAACCTCTACAACACTGATTATAATTGTCCCTCCACGTTTATATCGTACGTGACTTTAAAAGAAAACGTTATATTTTCGACAACTTTCTATTTTTATAAAGTTACTATTTTCGGAAAGTTACCATCTTTGGTAAGTTTAAATATCTAAGTATATTTTTAATACTTATAATTTTATTTATATCTATAAATTATTAAAAATTATATAAGTCCCTCATATGACTCGTTGACTTTTAAAAAGTTAACATTCGACTTTCTTTTGACTTTTATAATTATATCAATTTTTACCCAAATCTGACCCCGCGCAAACGATCTTCTAAATCACATTTCCCAAGATTCGACAAAAGAAGAGATCTTAGTGGGAAATGATATATTCCGAAAACTTTTTAGCGAGTTTTAGCCGAGACCCGGAATCTCGACATAAAATGAACCGAAAATGCGCTGCAATATTCGCAGGAACTTGTATTTTTAAGAAAAAACGCAGCAGTTTAGACCACGGTATTGACCCGCTATATCGGGTTTCGATGACTTTGAAAAAAAGAGTATATATAGACAGCATCATTCCGGACTACTTTTCGTGTTTCGCTGGAAGGACCAAACGGACTCAGAAAGTGCCAAAATGGTTGTCTAAAATCAGATCATGCAAGTATAAATTACCCAAAGTGAGTTTGAAATTATAATTTTTTCAAAACTTGTTTCGCCGAGACTTCTTCGTTTATAAGAGTTACGGGGCGTTCAAATTACCGAAACGCTCGTAAAAATTCCCTTTATAATATTATCCAACCAAAAATAGAATTTTACAAAATCTCGGACCTCGTTCTTCGTGTCAAACTTTTTGCTCAGAATGTACTTGTTACAAAGTGCGTCAAAATTCATTTTTGACCAAAAATCTCACTTACGGCACATCTAATATGGCCTATAATTCGAATATATATCAGACTCGGCATGAAGAAGAAAGGTTTAGGTGGAAATAATAGTATAATACTTTGTTTCTCTTTAGGTCACATGTGCATTGGGAAAGAAACTTAGTTTTTACTTCTTTTTTACTTATTGTTGTGATTGGTCACATGTGTAAGACTAAATTTACTACTTTTAAGTTTAGCCACATTTTTGTCACTTTTATGTTTTAAGGATAATTCTTGAAATGCCTCAAGATTGGAGGTCTTTTGTTTTTTGCCAAAAAAAATAAAGTTTTTCCAAAATGCTCATGCGATTTATGCAACTTATGCAATTTCTGATAAATTTACCAAAATACCCCTATCCCCCAATGATTAGATGTACTTTTTTGTTTCAGAATAGGGGTATTTTGGTAAATTTTTTAGATGTTGCATAAGTTGCATAGGTCGCATGAGGCATTTTGGAAAAACTTTAGTTTTTTGATGCAAAAAAGTAAAGGACCTCGAATCTTGAGGAATTTCAAAAATAACCCGTTGTTTTATAACTATAAGTCTATAACTATTTACTCCCCTTTTATTTTCTACACACTTAGTGAATATTGTAATCACAATAAAAAAATCAATTATATACTAAATACCTTTTCCTCTTAGAAATCATAATCTTTTCATAAAACCATTATACATGTTATATTAAACTCTACATATTTAATTCTTATTATGCATAATAATGGACCTTTCAACGACTAAAATGACATTTTCGTAAAACAAAAAATTTCTTCATGCTTGCCAACTATCTCACAAACATAAGATTCTCCGAATTGATTTTGTTTAATTTGATGTATTTAATTATCTTTCTGGAAAAAATCATTCTTTTGTGACTCTTGTCACACCCCCAGATGGGGTATGGACGGAATACGTGTCTAAGGGCGTGACTTCATAACTATCTCAAGAACAAAGCATTTAAAACGACCTCTAAGGGTACGCTTTAGAAAAATCCATTACTTGTTGCATAAGTTGAAGATAATAAAGTTTTACAAACTGTGGAAAACTAAAAGGGGGGTTGAATAGTTTTACCGCTTTTTAATTTAAGGTTTATGTATGTTTGTAAAACTTAGATTTGACTTTTTGTGAATTCAATGCTTGCACAATATGAACAATATAAGTATATGCAATGATAAAGTAAAACAAGAGATAAGAGTAAGAATAATCAAACCACAACGCGAGGATTTATAGTGGTTCGGTAACGAAGCACCTCTTCACCCTACTCCACTCCCCGAGCACCAAACTCGAGAGTTTTCTTCACTATGTCAACAAACTCCCTTATGGCGGAGAAAACCGTACACAACGTTGCTTACACCGATTTACGACACAAAGCTAAATGTCGAGTTCTAATCTTAGCTAGAACCAATCTAACACAACACAACTTCACGACTTGTTCACGACTTCACAACTTCTTCACAACTTCACACCTTCTTCACAACTTCACAACTTCACACCTTCTTCACAACTTCACAACTTCTTCACAACTTCACAACTTCTTCACAACTTCACAACTTCAAAACTTCACTTCACCACACTACTTATATTACAACTATCTAACACTACTTGTTAAGATCACCACGATCTAACTATACTTACAAAGATCATAAAGATCTAGCTACTACACACAACTTACAAGATATACAATTGATTTACAAATATGTGATATGGATGCAACAAGATTGCTATGCACACTAAGGTGTAATACTTCTTCACTTGATGATGGAAGTATTCTTCTCTTGCACTTGAGGGATTAAGCTTGAATCACTTGGAAACAAAGCTTTATGCATTATATGATCAATGATTTAGCGAGATGTATGGGTGTTTTATAGAACAGAGAAGAATGAGAGAAAAGGTGAGGAAAATGTTGAGGGAATGTCCGGTTATTTATAGGGAAAACTAGAGGAGCGGAGTCTATGGCCGGTCCCCTCAAATAGGGCGTCGGCCCCCTTATAATTAAGGGGGCCGCCCATTTTCAGACGCTCCTCTTTTTGTCCTTTTCAGAGGAGGTGTTTACTAGACCTTTTTTAGCCGTTTTAGGTTTGTAAATTTAAAATTCAAAATGTTTATTTTGAATAAAACATTTCTTTTAATTGTAGAAAATATTTTGTAAGTTTATAAAAATGTTTACACCATTTTATAAAAGTTTGAGGTTGAGTAAAAATTTCCTTTGATCATAAAATGCATTAAGCAATTGTTTATTCATACCTTTAAGTGATTAATGTGTCAAAATGAAGATTTACTACTAATTACTTGTTTACGTTTAATTTTATGTTGAACGTTTTTATATTTTGTGATTATCAAAACGTAAAGATGTGAAAAAATATTATTAATGTTTTTAGGCATTATATTTTATCAACACAAACCATTTCAATGTTAACAACATAGCGGAAGCATTAACTAAAGATAGCAGAAGCAGTATTTAAGTTTGAATAAAAGACAACGAGCAATAATATAATAGATAGGTCTTGAAATCAGGGAAGTCACATTGTACATAGACTTCAAATAGCACTTGAGATAATCCGAGTGAAGCACCTGAGAAAAACATGCTTAAAATAGTCAACATACAGTTGGTGAATCCATAGGTTTGAATTTGGTATTAGAAGTGGACCACAAGTTCACAGAACGCATGTGACAGTTATAACAGATACAACTTCACATAAAATGTACTTACTTTTGCGCTAAGCTCATGACACCGAAGCCCAATCTAAAGTAGCATATTATATGCTAAACGAGAAAAACAACTGCCCTAGAGGTATCTGACCAAGATCACCTAATGAAATCCGACATGGTATATACCCGTTTGTTCGTGTCTCCCGAATCTAGTAAGCGCTACTTACCCGGATAGGGATAATTAGTCCCAATAGATCTATTTACAACATTCTCGCTCACTTAACCAATCCTTTGGTTAAGAAATTAATGGTTCATGATAGTTCGGGCATTAGTGGTCTATTCGCAACTTAGGCAACACGTAATCAGGAAAAGGTAACGTAAAGTAATTGTGTCCATGGTTTAAAAAGCAATGTTTCTCACCACAAAATAGTAAAGTAAAAATAGTAAAACGTGGGGCTATGAACTCACCTTGAGTCGGTGAAATGAAAGAGTAAACGTCTAGGAATATGGATGCATTTTCATGAGTTGGAGGTGGTGGAGAAACTCTTGGAGGTGGTGATGTTGGTGGGTTCAAGTAACCACTGGGTGAAAGTGATGTTGATGAGGTTGGTGATTTGGGTATGTAGTCAATTGAGGATGAAGAAGTGTCTTTGGTTGATGGTGTTTTGGAGGGTGCATTAGGAGTACTAGGTAATGAAATTGGAAGTTTGGGTGATGGAGTTTTTATGCATTCTTGGGTTAATTCCACAAACATTGTTGGGTAGCATAATGTGATTTTTGTCGTTGGGGCTTTGGAAATAGAGGCTCTAGTAGAAGGCATGGAGGTTTATGGTCGGTCTCGATGATGATTGAAGAAGATGGTGAATTGGTGATGTGCATTTTTGAGGGAATTTATTGGAAGAGATTTGTTTTGAAAATGGAATGAATTTGAATAAGTTTAGGCTATTCCAAATGTTGTTCAAGCATTCTGGGCACAAAATCTAGCTGGGACTAGGCTAATCTAGAGGCAAAAAGCAGTGAAAAATATGTTTTACCCGTGAAAAGCTGTGAAACCCCGTATTTTAAGGTCACTACTTAATTTAAATTAACAGTTAAATCTTGAAATTTTAATTATTTATTTTATCTTCTTAAGCGATTTTTAATAAAATCGTCAATTTTAAAAATCCTCGCGAGTATTTACAAACTAATTCGTCCGTTATGTCAATCGAGAAATCACGAATGCCGTCTTTTAAACCGTTAGGATTTATTTATTTTATTTTAATTATTTTTTGCCTTTTATTTGTATTAGACTTAAACCGAGTCAAAACTTGAGTTTTTATAAAAAGTGACGGGTTAAATAAAATTTTGGGCCGGGATTCACTTAATATAACAAGGTTAATACAAAAACTAGCCCAATTGAGCCCTCTCTACCCCTATATCTGGCGGCCCAAACAACCCTCCTAACTCTCTTATAAAATTAAGCCCACTTTCCCCTTATTTTTATCAAACCGAGTTTATAAGCCCAACTACACCCCTCATATTTTTATATAACCGAATAAATATACACAGATACACTCCTAGTTTCCAACGACACAAACTTTGCTCTCTGTCTCTCTGTTCGACACCAACCAGCCCAACATCATCATCATCCTCAATCAATCACCATTCAAATACATTCATTCCTACTCTAAAACCCTTATAAATTTATCTAACAATATTATATCAATTCCCAACCCACCATGCATTGAATCTTCAAGAAAATGTGATTTTATAAAAATCAATCATTTCCAACAATATGGGTTATTAAGAAGAAGAGGATTTTGGGTTATTCTTGTATTATTGAATTATCATTGTAAAAAAAATATATTAAGGTTTTGGTGTGGGTCTTGGCTGCCGTGAATGAGAGCAAGCAAAACCATAATGGTTTTTGCTTGAATCATCTTCTATTATCAATCATTCTACTTGTAAGTTAAACCCTTAATTTCCTACTTTGATTCTTGTAACTATTTATATGTTATAAAATTTCATTGTTGAGAATCCTTGTGAGTATGGGTAAAATATGTTATTGAGGTTAATTGAATGATTTAGCACATTGATAATGTTGGTTGGGTTAGTTTAAGAGTGGTATATGTTGGTGATGCGAGAATTTGCCGATTGAATAGTGATATTAGGTAAGAGCTAGACCAGAAAGTTAGGGTTAGCATGGGAAAATTTGTGTTGCGATTGGACAAGTTTCGACCAAGGAATAGCGTAGGCCTTCTTCATAGCTTCGCGGCGCTAATTCGCGCGACTTGTAACTCTTAAAAACGAATTTTTTTTTTTTCCTAGGCGCTAGTTTGAAGTTAGAAAACTTTGGCAAAATTCAGCATACCCTGTTTTGAATCAGAATTTTTAGGCAGACTTTAAGAGGTCTTAACTCAGTCTTGCCGAATTAGCAATGATAGATTTTGAGCAATTTTAGATATACTACGTCGAATGTACTTTCCAACGCTACTAGGCCTCGACAAATTGTAAGGTGTTAAGGTGGGTCAAAAAGGCATTTGGCAAAACCAAGTGCCAAAACGGGCGTTTGCTGTCCTGAAAATTTCAGTTGTAGTAATAGGGGCGGGGGGTGACTGTGCAGGCGGGTCAAAACATTTTATTTTTCTATGAAATTTGAACTAGAAGTTTCCCATGATATGTGTGACCTTCTGGAATTTTTCCAGATTTTTGTGATTTTTTTTTTTCAAAGGCCATCTGCTGTCCTACATTTACAAAGTTTCTGCAGAACCAAAACTGGGCATTGTACTTGTATCATTCTTGATATTGTTTGAGGAACATTGAGTTTAACGCCAACTATAGTGAGTTATCAATACACATAGGTATTTTGAAATAAGAGATGAACAATAAGTGAAGTCATTTGGTGTTCATTAGACAACGTTTAGTAACTAGGAAAATAGGCGAATTTTTCGATTTAATGCAACGGGTAAGAAGATTGTTTAAGTTATTTTGGATTCTCAACATGGAATTTTTATACATGTAAGATTATATATACATGTTAATCATGTATTGTGTTATATGTAAAAGTATACTTATGGGTATTTGGGGAAAGAGTGAGAGTGATGTCCATGGATGCATTATCTTGAGTTGGAGGTGGTGAAGAAACTCTTGGAGGAGGAGATGTTGATGGGTTCAAGTAACCATTTGGTGAGGGTGATGTTGATGAAGTTGGTGATTTAGGTATGTAATCAATTGAATATGAAGAGGTGTCTTTGGTTGATGGTGTTTTGGAGGGTGCATTAGGAGCACTAGGTGATAAATTTGGAAGTTTGGGTGATGGAGTTTTTTGTCATCTTGGGTTAAATTCCACAAACAATTGTTTTAGTGGAATGATGTGATTTTTTGGTTTCTGGAGGATTGGAAATGGAAGCTTATGTGTGGGCCATGGAATGTGTGTGGTTGTTGATGATGAGTGAAGGAGATGGTGAATTGGTGTTATGCATTTGGAGGGAATTTATGGGAAGAGATTTGTTTGAAAATGGAATGAATTTGGATAAGTTTAGGGAATTTGAAAATGTTGTTCAAGCATTCTGGGTAAAGTAGTTGATACTGGTAAAAGAAGCTAATAAGCAGTGAAAAAATATTGTTATACGTGAAGGGCTAAGGGCGGTCCCCTTAAATAGGGGGCGGTCCCCTTAAAATTAAGGGGGCTGACCATTGTGAATTAAGGGGCGCCACTGTTAGTCCTATTTTTTCATCAGTAAACTATTTTCTCGAAGATTTTTGTGAGGGTATTTTTGTATTTTATGTTTATTGCAGCAATCTCCATAAGAGTTTCTATAAGCATATTTAATCTTTTTTAACATATTAATAAACACATTAATCATGAAACCAAAAGGCATAAATAGTTAATTTTAATAAAAACAACCATAGTTTTAAGGCATCATAGCAAATAAGTACTAAAATATCCCATTCAAATCATTGTCCAAGCATCAAACGTAGTCTCAATTTCACAAGTCGTTAAGGAAACGACCCGGGAAATCATACTTCCCGGTTAAGATACGTATTATATTATATTATATATATTTTGAAGAATTTCCTTTTTACCTTTGTCCTCAAGGGTGAATTGGGAATTTTCCATAGTATTATATTATATATTTTACGCGTATCAGCCCTATAGAGTTTTATAAGCATATTTAAACACATTAAATCACGAAACCAAAATGGCATAACTAGTTGATTTAATAAAACAACCAAAGGTTTAAGGCATCATAGCAAATAAGTACCTAAAAGATAACCAACATATAAGTCTTTCCGAATATATCGGATGATCACCACACAAGTTGTTAATAACATACACATAATCAAGTTAAAAATTGTCTTAAACTACATTTAGCCATCTAGTTTACTCCACTCCTATGTCTTCGTTTCTTATTCTTGCTAAACACTCCTTTTCGTGCCTTTCTAAATGACTTGAAACCTCCGCGCATCTCCTTATTCATTTCTTGCGTTTGGTTGAGCAAGGTGGTTTGTCGTTCAAAGAGAGTTTCATCGGTTTGTTCGGAAGCGGAAGGCATTTCGTAGTTTTAGTAGTTAAGTGGATTAAGAGAGTTAAGATAGGTGGTAGGAGATGGAGTACTTGCACGAGAAGTTTTGACATCATCATCATCATCATCATGCTGATGAGATGACGTGCCATAATGATGAGAAGATGAGGATGAGACGGAATGGCGTGCCTTACCACGATTACTTCGAGGTCTCTGAGTTAGTTTAAGAGCAAGAGGACGCATGACTCGATCAACAATATCATAAATGCCATTGTCGAGATAAGGATATACTTCCATGATGTGACGATAAAGACGAGTCAAGAACATACCGTATGGAAGATTGGCGGTTGGATTTGCTCTAGCACATTCGATTCGTTTGACAAAGAAGTAAGCAAGATTGTATTGTTCCTCGGCAACAACACAATACAACATGTGAGCAAGACAAGAGGGGAGATGGTCCTGATGTCGTCCAGACACATTCTATCGAATGAGTTCTTCCCATTGCTTCATGTCGAGGCTTAGTTCCTTAGTGAGGATTTGATTTGGAGTGAGGGTGGCGGTTTGACTTTTAATGGTATGGTCTACCATGACACGTTCCAATTCAAGAAGTTGACGAATATCGGCGGGAGTTAGAAGGTCGTGTAAAAATGTTTTTACCTATCATCACTTACAATAGGGATTTGTGTTGTTTATGAGTATTAATTTTGGTTTTGTAGTTTGGGTTTTGATTCCATCAAATTTTTTCTTTTGACTCGACTTCTTAGCTTCTTACAAATTTTTTACTTGTTTGGTTTCGCTAGTGTGATCCTTTGGTAAATTAAATCCCAAATCCGGTTTTATCTGCCGGAGGTTTTTTGAGAAAGAACTTATTATTTTCTTAAGTGAATTACTACTATCATTAAATTGATTTAGCCTAGATATTTCTTTTCTAAGTTCCTCATTTTCAAACTTAAGTTCATGACATAATTTGCATTCTTCAATTACTTCTTTGCCTTTTTCTAGCCTAGATAGTTTATCTTTTAATTCATGTACTTCATTTTCTAATTTTATTTTAGCTTGTTTTATAGGACGTTTTATTTTTAGCCATGGACTTTTTATCCTAGTTTGCCATAGTCTACAATATTCAATATCTATGTCCTTTTCGTTAGTGATGATTGCTTATCACTAAAATATTCGGTTTTGGAAAGTTACCTCCATTGGAATCTTTAGCCATAAGATCACTTGTAGTCCTTTTCTTCTCCTCTCCATCATCGTGCTATCCTCCAGCTCCTCCAACGAACGCCCTTTGATTTTGATATTTTAATTGTTTCGGACATTCTCTGATGAGATGAATTGGATCTCCACACTGAAACATTTTCTTTTCATTGTCTTATTTTTTGTCTCTTTATTTTCCCTTCATCGAACCTCCTTCCTTATTCGCCCCTGACACTTTTCCACACACCTTTAGAATGATCTCCTTTCCTCAGATGGTTGTTTTACGTATCGCCTAGTCTTTGAAGAATTTCTTGAAGTTTCTTACGGCCATGACGTATTCCTCAATCTTCACTATCGGAGTTGAAACTATATTCATAATAGATTTCTTTATAGCTTTCAAGGCAATGATCTACTTTGTTCTCTTTTGTTTTGTACAGGTTTCGGAATCTTTCTTGATTACTATCTTCATATAATTAGACTTTTTAAATTCCAATAAGTTCGTTGATAAGGTGCATTAATTAACACATATCTTTTACACTCTAAAAACTGAGCTTAAATGACCAAAAACAGACAAAAACTGCCAAATATATGTTTGTTTTGCATTTGTATTGTGCAGGAAATGGATATCATCAAAAAGGCAGAAAACCAAGCCAAAATGACAAAACTGAGCATGGAATGGAAAAGACTGTGCAAAATCAAGGCCAAAGTCCAAAAATGTCAAAGTCAGAGCCGGAACTGAAGAATACTATTGAATGCAATCTTTACCCATCTGATGGGCCGGGAAGGGGAAAGCCAATAGTTTATTATGAAGACTGGTGAAGACAAATGAGGCTCAAATCATTAAAAACAGCCCCATTTGTGTGCAATTGACAAAGACTGTGAAGACTTTGAAGACCCAATCCTAGCCCTTTGAACAGCCAATTCTCGCCATTTACACACAAAACCCACTTCATAACCTTATTGGGCTTTGAAAAGCCCAAAACCAAGCCTATACCTTATGGGCCCAGAACACTCAATTGGGCCCAATACAAGCCTATACCTTATTGGGCCCAATACCAAGGCCCAATGGGGACCGAAAACACCAAACCCAAGCCCAACAAAAGCCCAAAATCCATTTTTTAAAACATAAGGACCAAAAATGTCAATTTAAAGCTTGTTTTATTAAAGAAAATGAAAAAATAAAGTAAAGGGTAAAACTGCCACGATGGCATTTTCTTTTGTTAGTTTAAACCAGCAGGGGACCCAAATTTGCAAATACCCAAACATCCTTTTACTTCTTTTTGTTATAAACCACAAGGACAGTTATGTGATTTTCTAACTTTTGTTTATAACTAAAAAGGGGCTGAAAAGAAAATGAAAAGAGATATAAAGGTGAGGGACTAAAGTTGCATCATCTTCAAACTTCTCTTTAAACTCCAACACCCATAACTGTACCCTCCCCGTTTCCCGCCAACCTCAAACCACCCCATTCCCCACGGTTTTAAGCCAAACCACTCATCCAAAGTACTCCACAGATCACCCCCTTTTTTTTTTTTTTTTATTTTTTTTTTTGTTTTTTTTTTCAATTTTTCACCTCTCCCCATAACCTATTGCCCCTATAACCCTTTCCCTGTTAACATTTCACTCAACCCGAAGTCCACATCAATGGTGAGATGGTGTACAGGGTAAACCAAGGGCTAGGATTACTTAAGAAGTGTTGTACCTTCACAAGAAACACAATCCAAGTCCAAGTAAAGGCTGGGAGCCTCTATAAAAAGGAGAAGAGCAAGTCAAAGTCGAAACACCATGTTTAGTCTTAAATTTTAATTTTCAGTATTTACTTTTTCTAGCAATTATTGTACTTCAGTTCTATTTTAACAGATTTATGTTTGTAATTACGTTGTCTATTTTAATGAAAGTTTAAAAAGTTTTTACTTTGAAAAAGTGCTCAAATATTACCACTGTCGCATTTCAAGTTTTATATAGGCTCTAATTCTGTCTATTTTATATCAAAATGTGTTAAAGTTGTTAAAAAACTTATAGTGAATCACCTTTTCTCAGCACTTCCTGCATTAAAATTCAATTAAAAACGTATTTTACTAAAATAGGGGTGTTTGGTTTTAGTGCCTAAATGGGCGGCATTTTGGCGTTTGGTTATGGGGTCAAGCTCACTCAGCCAACTTTGGCTGAGTGAGTAGGCTTTATTAAGTCACTTAAATTACCCATTTTGATTTAAAAATACGTTTTTAGGTTTATTGTAGATTCTGTCAAATTTTCAAAAAGCCAACTTGAGCTTAAAGGCTTAAGCTGCTTATGCAGCTTAATGCTCACCTCAGTGGTGTGTTTGTTGTGTTGTTTCTAGCTAGTTACCAACCACCTTGTCGCTGTCCCTTTAAATTACCATGTTTAAGTCAAAGTTGGTTTTGCAATTCTTTTTGAGAAAGCCATTTTTACGGCCCCTTTATAGCAGTTTTAATCTCCATAAACTGGCTCAACTTTTGAAAATAAGCTTAATTACACACCCTTTTAATCTGTTTGTATTTGGTTTTGGCCAATAAGCTCTTAAGAGCTTATTGCATAAGCCCAAATAAGCCCCTTGGCCCCTGTTTGCCTTCCCCTGGTGCTAGCACCAATTTTAAGCCCCACTTTTCTAGCTTATTTTAAATTAAGCCATAGGTTATTATTGCCTTTTAGCATAGCTTATAGGTAGTTCTTTTAGGTTCAGCAGCTTATATGCCTAGATAAACTCCTTAGGCTTAGCTTAAACCCTAGCTTAAAGTTCATTTTTTCTGTTGTTTTCCTTTTAAAACTTGTTAGACTTAGATTATTTTCTCCCCAAGCTTTTTTGGGCTTAAGCTTATGGTTTTAGTATCTTAGTTTCCCTTAGCTTAATTTTACATATCTAATCTTAAGTAACTTGCTTATTGTGTGCTTAATAGACTGAAAAAGAAAAGAAAAAGGGCCAAATAGGCGCTTTGAGCTTTTGAAGTATTCTGTCAGCCCTAAGATCACTTTTTGCGCTTAATTGTGAGCCTTGCAGCACTAAGTGCTTTAGGAAAAATGTTCGACATTAAGCCCGCTGATCAAGTTTGCTTATTTGGTTTTGCTAATAAGACAACTTGGACCCTTCTGTAATCGTGGGGGTCACTTCTTGGGACCAATTGTGTAATTTCCTTCTTTTATCGTCCCACTGTTTGTCCTTGGGGTTAGTAAGCCTGTTACCCATTAGTCCTTGTGTCCTTTCACTGTTAGTCCCTTAGGGTAACTTTAGTTAGTTTATTTAATTTAATTAATTTAAATTAGGTTTAATATTAATTAGTTTAATTACTTTTAATTCAGTAAAATTTGGGCATTTTTATATTTTTAGAATTGTTAATTTTTTCTTTATTTAATTTCATTTTTTCAGAATTTTTATAACTTTTATTTTTTGGTCTTTTTCTATCTTTCTTAGTTTTAATTATTTTTAATCTTTAAAAATTCATAAAAAATCACAAAAAATTAATAAAAAAAATATTATTTCTTTTTTACAAATAATTTTCTTTTTGTCATTTAGTGTCTAGGAAAAATATAAAATCTAGTGTAGGCTTAATTTTTCTTAAATTTCAGTTTTAGACCCGTTTTTACCGGGTGCGTTTTACCGTTTCTTTTCGTTTTACATTCAAACGACCTCCGTTTTAGTTCTAGTTTTCTTTATTTTTCAAGTTAAGTTAATTAGGATTTTAAATTTTGATTTTTTAAATTTATTTAGCATATATTTCTAAATTTTTAGTATTTAGGGTTCCCGGATACCTTATTCTGTTCCCCGTTTTATTTAGGATTTTAATTGTAGGATTTCCCTATAATCTAATTTATTTTCCGTAGTTTTTAAAGATCCCCATTTCCGTTGCTTATTTTTCCCGTTTAAGATTAAATTAGGTTTTATTTAATTAACTTTAGTATTAAATTATATCAGTGTTTTATCATTTTCAATTTCCTCACTAAAACCAGGATAATTTCAATTGCAGCCTCGTTTGGGAACATACGACCCGGGAATATCTCTTCCGGAATCTTTTTATTATTGATTCTTATATATTTTATCTCTTTGTGTAACTTTTGACCCCTTTCCATTGGGTATGGTGCATTGGTTGAAATTTGCATTTGAGGTATTTTATATTATTACTCTCAGCAGTCACGAACCCAATTTTGCGACGCTGCCGGGAGAGGCATTTGCTAGATATTCTATCCGACTTTGATCTGAACTTGTTTATTGTTAATATACCATATAAAAAAAAAAAAAGGAAAAAAAAAAACACAAAATATTTTTCTTTTCTTTTTTTTTAGTACATATCATATAAAACTTAAAAAACCAAAAAAATCAAAAAAAAAAAAAAAAAAATTGTCCATAAAAATTAAAATTCACCTAATTGGTAAAATACCAAAATATTAATTATTCTCAACTGAGGTTTTATCATATATAAGTTCCGGTGAACTATTGAGTTCCCAAACTCGACACAAAGATTTAAAAACTTGCCTTCTGTGTCACTTACGATATACGGCTTCCTCATTCTGATTGACCAAGATATTTAAAGTGGGTTTAAGGAGGGTTGTTCCTAGGAACTACGGACCAAAAGGGAAATAAGCTTCGCGCTATTCCTACTCCTCCGCTCACCTGTGCGGGTTTTTCACTCTGAGAGCATACCGTGAAGTAAGATTGAGTATCAGGTTTAAGTTGTCTATCTGATTTTTGTTCCAATTGTGAAATATGTTGTTAATAAATTCGCGAAAAAACCAAAAAAAAAAAAACAAAAATAAAAAAACAAAAAAAAAAAAAAATGAAAAACAAAAACAAAAAAAAAAAAAAAAAAAAAAAAAAATAATAAAAAAAAAAAAAAAAAAAAAAAAAAAAAAAATAAAAAATATAATAATCTTCTTTTTCTTCGTATACAGTTAATTCATTTCCTTATCCCTCTATCTATTTAATTCTTATGAACATCATTGATTGTCGCCTTAAAGCCATTAAAGCATGTTCGGCTTGTGGGAAATTTGGCACACTTAGCCTTTTGATGTTCAAAAGAGAAACTCAAAAACCAAGATTTCTTGTTCAATGCCCGAATAGTCTCAACAACACATTAAGATTGAAAGAATTTGTTTCGATTGTGGAAACTGTTTGCATGGTTAATGTCTAGAATGTGACTGACACGAAGATATTGGAGAAAGCTTTTCAAAAGTTTCAAAAATACTTCCAAGTCATCCAATGTCTAATTCCAACGTTGTGAATGCTCCTGAGAGCATTCGTTGTCAAACAAGCCCCCAGGGTCAAATCCTCACAAAAATTCTCCACTAAATGAACCAAAAGTGTTGTACGAGGTGGTGATTCGTTTAGATGGCTTCTTTTGTCCACAATGTGCACTTGTAAGTCTTGTGGGAATGGTGCTCATGTTGGTTATAATTGTCCATCGAAAACTATGATTATCTCTATCCGGAGCCAACCACAACAACCATTATGAGATCCCACAAGCTCGGAAAAAAGTGTGCAAATACAAAATTTTTTGGTTCATGCCAACAATGTGGTTTAAATGAATATGTTGGAGTTTGTTTTTACTGTAAGTATACGGAGTGAAATACACCAATATGTTTTAACTCCGTAATAATCTAATATCACTCCCGATTATTCCAAACCATTCTCCACAACCCCCCGACTTCATTCTTATGAGAATTTTGAAACAATGCATTATTAATGGGTTACGATTGTTCACCCCAAGGTTCCGTTTATCCAATCGGAAAACCGTTGTATGTTACACATCAAGACTTTTAATTTCTCACAAAATTCTCAAAGTTTTCAACAACAATATCTTTGTTGTGACTATTGTGGAGTCATCTATGAGACTTTTCAGTTGTCTAACGATGAAATGAAGACTATTATCATGAGCAAAATCCTTGCTATGATTCTAATTCTTTCGGTTTTGACCAACTTCAAACCCGCAATTTTCCGTCAATCATCAACCTCATAACCAATGAGCATGGAAAGCTTAGCCTAGCCCAAGAGGACATATTGAAATCGATTGTAAGCTTTCTCAAAAAGGTTGCAGTTTTTGTCTGTTTTTGGTCATTTAAGCTCGTTTTTAGAGGTAAAAGATATGTGTAATTAAGCACTTATCACACGCTCAATCCGAGGAAGTGCAAGAATTGCTTAGCAAACTTGTTCAAGATGTGAAAATCATAAGTGACGAGCTATCTGAGTACATCAATACTCCGGCTTGGAATCGCCCTCTCGTCTACTGTGATGATGATGATGACGAGGATTATACCATTGCAATCACACCCGTTTTATCAACCGAGGAGCCCGTAAACTCTCTAATTATGGAAAATGAGCATCTTGACACAATTTCGGCAACGGAATCGGACGAATTCATAAAGTCTAGTGTTGAAATCCTTGTCCCAATCCCAAGTGAGTCCAAAGGTGTTCCCAAAGTGTGTGATGTGCCTTTTCATAACAATTCTCCACCTCTTGACATTTCAAAAGATCAATCTAAGGATTTCTCTGATTCTAACGTTGATTCTACTTCGACTGATGAAGATTCCTTTCTTAGTAACGATGTCGAGTATGTGAGGCATCACCTCCAATTCTGTAAGCCAGTTAGCTCGAAGGTGATGGAGATTGTTTATTCAAAAGTTGGATAGGATTGAGGATGACATTCTTTTAATCAAAGACGATACCCTTCGTGAAAAATTGTTGAATGTCAATTTTTTTTTTTTTTTTTTTTTTTTTTTTTTTTTTTCCCCACTCTTGTTGCTAAAATCAAAGCCATTAAAAGATAATCCCGTTCCTATTTTCTTTGTTGTGACCAAGTCTACCTTCCACATTTTCCTAAACTTTTCTTGGAGGAGACTAAACACTTTGATATTTCTTTGCCGAATCGGAAACTTTTGCTTTATTTGGATAGGAAGAACTAAGTAGTGGCAGTCCCGCTACTCCTTAGATTTATCTCTTCCAGTTTATAAGTTTCTTATTGATAACGATCATTTTAAAGAGAAGAGTCGTGGAGTACCACTGCTCCAATGGGGTTTTGATTTTTATCACTAATGATTCGTTTATCTTTGATCTTTCGATATTGATCAGTTTCTCTGCCAATAGGAGTGATTTTTATAATGAGGAGGTTGCACGTATGAAACTCGCTCAAATCTTATCTCAACCAGGAGTAGATTGTTTCTTTACGGATGAGCCCTGAGCTGGGAAAATTTCACAATGGATATGGTGGGAAATATTTTCCAAACAAAAGAACCAAGAGTTCATGTGCTTAATGTTTTGCCCTCCCTTGAGTTAGATTTCATACCTTCTAGTGAATCCATTTTCGCTTATGTTGTATGGATCTTTCTCCCATTTCTTTTCATTCCCGTATTCTCCTTATCTTTCTCATGTGGATGATGATGACACCATATTTGTCCTAGCATTTCAAAAGGTATCATTCTTCGAAGACGGATGTATCTCATCGGAGTGGAACTTTCATGTGAAATTCAATACTTATCGTAGTCACTTGAATGAAAGTCCGATGATGAATTTTAATTTCACTTAGTTTCTCAAGATCCATAATCCTTGTGTATGGGTCAAGCATAGCGACCCTAAACAAGCGCTTTCGTGGGAGGCACCCATGTTTATCTTAGTTTAATCTTAGTAGTAAGTAGTGTTAAATAAGTGTTTTGTGTTGTTGTGTAAAAATTGTTATCTTTTCCATTCCCCGTGTTTTCATATTGTTGTTATTTATTGTCCAGGGATTGCCCGGATTGTGAAGTACTCTCAGTTTTGTCATTCATATGAGTTTCACCATCCTCGCTTCATTTGGGAATCGATATCCTTATCTTAATCGACTAACGTTTTTTTTATTTTTTGGGCAATACCTCATAATGGCCCTTAGGATTAGGTAATACCCTTCAAAAACTCGAGACGATGTTAGTTTCTCGTTTGGGGGGGTATTTCGATTTGATTGTTTCCTGCAGCATTGTTGCCACGTAAACCGTTTTTACACAATTACCAAAAAAATGAAAAAATTTAAAAATTTTCAAAAATATATAATATGTGTTTTGTCGAGAGTTTTGCTTTTCTTTTGGGTAGAGTAAGAATAATTTTTGACTCGGGGGGGGGGATTTTTTTCCGGGCGTTAATCTTGTTGAGCCCTAGCTAGTTCCTTTAGCCAAGCTTTCACGGAATTTATTGCTTTGATTTTAATATGTGAAGAAGAGAAATGATTAGAGTTAAATATAAGTTTTATACGCTTAAGCAACTGATTTTCTAAATATTATCGAGGTATAACTTAAGGTTTTCTCTTCCGCGAATTTCCTAATCACCTAATCATACGTGTTCAATTTTAATTCAACTCAGTCAATCGGGATGTTTCAGAAAAGCTTCAAATTTGTAACTGAGTTTTCAAAGCGAGATTTTTGTAGTGATTTAAAAGATAAATGCCAAAAAGAAGCATGAATGATGTGAATGCAAAAAAAGCATGAATATTGAAATTTTGCCAATGAAGCATGCGTTGATATCTGATTGGAGCAAGTAAAGATGTGTCGTGTTATCCCACTCCGCTAGCAACCGAGGTGGGGGTTCAAACTCTAAGCGTCTTTGCTTTGGGAATTTGGTGTTGTCGTTATATTCACTTGGAGAAAGGTCTAGGTGAGGGTTCAAACATAAGACACCAATCCTTAGCCATTTTAAGGCAATAAAGATGTTGATGTGATTTCCCACTTACGCTAGCAACGGTGGTGGCAGCGGGTTTTCAACTAAGGAACAACGCGTCGTTGGTTGTGATATTCTTACTCGTTAACCACGAGGTAGGGGTCAAACCTAAGCAACGCTTTCCTAGCTTTAAAGAACTTATGATTATGATGTAAAAATGTGAAAAAGTTCTAAAGTTTTAAATCTCGGAAATCAAGTACGACAAGTCTTAATAAAGTTGTTGTTTGAGTCTATGACTTCATTTTGAATTTATGTCTATGAAAAATAGTTGGTCTATGGTAGATTAAAACTGTGTACACTCATTCAATCGTTATCATGTTGGGGAGTTGAAAATTCACAAGTATAAGTATGACGAGCTTAACATCTAAACTTATTTCGACAAGATCTTGTTTAATTTGCTTGAGCTTGGAACTTGTGAAAAATCGAGGACGAATGAATTTATCCGTCAGACATCCGTTAGATCACTCTACGGACGCCTCTTCTCATTCTATGAATCCAGTATGATAAATAAAGAAAGTCAATCTTGTTAAAAAATGAGAAAATCCAAAAATATTAGTTGTGGTTAGTGGAAATTTCAGAAAATGGTGAAAACAGGGCTTAGTGTTTTTACTTCTTAACATTGCGTTAGGGCACACAATACCTTTGTTTGGAGGGATTTGATTAAAAGTGCTTTACTTACACATATCTTTTACCTCTTGAAAACGAGTTAAATAACCAAACAAACAGACAAAAAACTGCCAACATATATGTTTGTTTTGCATTTGTATTGTGCAGGAAGTGGATATCCATCGAAAAAGGCAGAAAACCAAGCCAAATGGACAAAACTGAGCATGGAATGGAAAAAGACTGTGCAAAATCAAGGCCAAATTAGTCCAAAATATCAAAGTCAGAGTTTCAATACTTGAAGAATACTGTTGGATGCAATCTTAACCATTGATGGTGCCTGGGAAAGCCCAATAGTATAATATGAAGACTGTGAAGACCAAATGGGCCTCAATCAATTACAACAGCCCATTTGTGTGCATTTTGACAAAGAACTGTGAAGACTTTGACAGGCCCAAAATCCTCGCCCAGTTACAGCCAAATCCCAGCCATTGTACACACAAACCCACTTCATAACTTATTGGGCTTGACAAAGCCAATAACCAACCCTGTACTTATTGGGCCAAAACCCAAACCCAGAGGGCCCAATAAAAGCCCATGGGCCCAACACAAATCCCAAGCCCAACAAAGCCCAAAATCCTTTTTTAATAAACCTTAGGGGACTAGAATGTATTTTTAAGATAGGTTTTATAAAAAGTAAAAGGTTTTAAACATACAAAATGGGCTGAAATTGCAAAATTCCCAAAACCCTTCTTTATCCTTTTTTAGTAATAACAGCAGGGACCACTTTTGTCACACTTTAATATTAAACTTCTGATCCTCTTAATTCTAATTCACAAAACTTCTTTTATTCTTTTTAGTTATAAACCACAAGGACTAATTATGTCACTTTCCAAACTCACTTATAACTAAAAAAGGCTTAAAAGAAAAATGAAAAGAGAAAGAAAGATGGAGGGGTATTTTTGCATCTTTCCAAAAACTCACCTTTTTAAACTTTGACCCTCTTGTACTATAACCGCTTACCGACAGAAAACAAACCACCCTCCCCCATGGGTTTACAGCTCAACCCTCCCTCATTAGTACAACTCCATTAAACTACACCCTTTCCACCTCCCACTAGCAATTGAGGACCTGCCATGTTGCAATCCCTGAACATATGATAACGATGGCTGAAGATTGTGTATAAGTTATGATAAAGTAGCACAAGGCAATCCAAGGGCTGGGAATTGTGTGAAGACTTTCTACACACCCAACTAGCACAATGTAAAGACCAAAAGAGCTTGTATAAAAGGAAAGAGAGCAAGCCGAGACACACACCCTGTTTTTTTTAGTTTAATTTTAATTTAAGTATTTCTTTTAAGCATTATTGTACTTCAGTTGTATTTTAAAAAGTTTATGTTGTAATATCTTAAATTTTTATGAAAGTTAAGAGTTTTTCTTTGAAAAATTGAAATTTGTCACTGTCGAAATTTAAAGATTAATATAAGCCTTTTAATTCTGTTTAAACTTATGTAAGAGTGTGTTAAAGTGATTAAACCCCACTTATAATTACATTTCTAAGCTTTCCTTTCACTAAAATCAGTTAAAAAACGTTTTTTATAGAATTAAAGGGGTGTTTGGCATAGTCTTTAAAATGGGTAATATTGGGATTGGTATGGGTCAAACACACTCAGCCACTTTTGGCTGAGTGTGTGGGCTTTATTAGGCCACTTTAATTACCAAATTTAGTTTTAAAATGAGTTTTTAAATGTCTTTTGGTTTCTGTCAAATTTTCAATAAGCTAATTTGAGCCTAAGTGCTCAAGCTGCATAAGCAGCTTAAGCACATTGTTTAAGTGCTCTTTGGTGTTGTTTCTACCCATTTACCAAGCCCTTGTTCTGTCTTTGGTTTGACCAAGTATAAGTCAAAATTTGGCTTTGTAATTTTTTTAAGAACCCTCAATTTTAAGCCCAAATATCAGCAGCTTACATTGTTTGCTAGACCCCCATCCTTTGGAAATAAGCTCAATAATATGCCCTTTCTATCTGTTTGTGCTTGGATTTGGCTAAAAAGCCCTTGAGAGCTTATTTTATAAGCCCAAAAAGCCTTTAAGCTCACTGTTTACCCTCCCCTGGTGCTGAGCACTATTTTCAGCACTCCTTATTTAGCTTATTTTGTATTAAGCCTTAGGA
>BQNB010010259.1:48734-81794 GCA_026074375.1 Tanacetum coccineum
TTTAATTTGAGCATAATTTAAGCATTTTAGTGTGAATATGAAAAATAGGACAAGTAAACATTCTAATTCCATCCTCCCACTTGAATTATACAATGTCCTCGTTGTATAGATAAAACATTAAAAATACAGGAATTAAAAAGAATTAGAATGAGAAACTCCCTTGATAATTGCTCGGTAGTTTCTCCATGTTGAGTTTATTAGCAAGAATTCCTGTTGAACAGCTGCCTTGAAGTTTCAAGACTCCAACACTTCAAGATCTTCAGATTTGTAAATTCTCCATCAATATTCATCGATATTTCTTTTACGAGGTCCTGTGTAAAGTAGAAAAAACATGCCTTCCTATATTGGTACCTACGGTTAATTTAAACTAAACTAAATAAACTGTACAGGAGATCGATACGCCGCATCCATAAACTGGAATACGCCGTATTGAGAAACCTGTAAAAAGCATCTAAATATGGGTCATTATGTTGAATACGCCGTATCATGTGCATGAATACGCCGTATTGACAAAACTGACAATAATGTTTTTAAAGTGCATAAAAAGTAAAGACTGATAACGTCCAGACAATCAATACGTCGTATGGTATGGAGCGGATATGCCGTATTGATGTCTAGGAAGACATACTCGATAACAAAATTAAATAGCATTCCGGGTTGTCTCCCGAGAAGCACTTTTGTTTACAGCGAAGTCTTTAAGTTAGACTTTTCTTCAGTTTCTCTTCACGTTGCATCTTCATCCAATTCAACTACTTCTTTCTCTTCTGCATCAATATGTCCATCGTGGTACTTTTTTAGCCGTTGTCCATTGACTTTAAAACTGATTCCATTTTTATCGATGATTTCCACGGTTCCATACGGATACACAGTTTTCACCACGTTTGGCTCGTACCACTTTGATTTAAGCTTACCTGGATGCATCTTAAATCTAGAGTTAAATAATAATACCCTGTCTCCTGCTTTGAAATTTTTATCTCCCCGAAGCCTTGAGTCATGCCATCTCTTAGTTCTTTCTTTATAGATCCGGGTGTTTTCATATGCTTCATCTCTTAATTCCATTAATTCATTAAGTTCTACAAAACGTTTTTTGCTGCAGCTGTGAGATCCATATTACATTGTTTTAGTGCCTAATATGCTTTGTGTTCGATCTCCACAGGTAGGTGACAAGTTTTTCCATAAACCAATCTGAAGGGGGTGCATCCAGTAGGTGTCTTGTAGGCAGTTCTGAATGCCCACAATGCATCATCAAGCTTTTCTGACCAATTCTTTAGGTTATACCCCACTGATCTTTCCAAGATATATTTTATATCTCTATTGGTCACTTTGGTCTGTCCATTGGTTTAAGGGTGATATGTAGTAGATAGTTTATGAGTCACTCTGTATTTTTGCAAGGCTTTTTCTAATTGAGAGTTACAGAAATATGTTCCCGGGTCACTAATTAAAGCTTTAGGAACTCCGAATCTTGCAAATAGTCTTCTCAAAAATATAATCACAATGCGAGCATCGTTTGTAGGAAGAGCTTGTGCTTCGACCTATTTTGAAATGTAACCTACTGCCACTAGTATATACTTATTCCCCTTCAAGTTCGAAAAGGGCCCCATAAAGTCTAGCCCCTATATGTCAAATACATCACATACCTGAATATTGTTTTGTGGCATCTCACTCCTTGATGATATGTTCCCTGATCTTTGGCATGCATTGCATCTCATCACAAAATCTTTAGCATCTTTAAAGATGCTAGGCCAATAGAATCCAGATTCATAGACTTTCCTTCTAGTAATTGACGCACTATGATGCCCTCCAGTTGGTCCAGAATGAAAATGCGCCAAGATTTTATGGATTTCGTTCCCAGCAACACACCTTCTCATCACATTGTCTGAGCATAACTTGAATGCATAGGGTTCGTCCCAAAAATAATTCTTAACTAGAGAAAAAAATCTTCTTCTTTTTTCAGGTGTCCAGTTTGGAGGCACGATCTTTCCAACAATATAAATAACATAATCAGCATACCATGGTTCATCATTGTTGAGCTCGGATTTTAATATCATAAGATGTTCATCAGGAAATTCATCAGTGATTTCCTCCTCCATGGATGTTCCTAAATCTGGGTTCTCAAGTCTTGATAAATAATCTGCAGCTAAATTCTCTGCCCCTTTTTTATCCTTAATCTCAATGTCAAATCCTTAAAGGAGTAGCACCCACCTAATAAGCCTTGGTTTGCCGTCTTGTTTGCTAAACAAATACTTCAAAGCAGAATGATCAGTGTAGACTACAGTTTTTGATAAGACAAGATATTGACGAAACTTATCAAAAGAGAAAACAACCGCAAGAAGTTCTTTCTCAGTGGTGGTATAATGCTCTTAGGCATTATTCAAGGTTTTGTTGGCATAATAGATTGGCTTGAATTTTCCATCAATTTGTTGCCCTAAAACAGCTCCAACAGCGAAGTCACTAGCGTCACACATTAATTCAAAGGGCACGTTCCAATCGGGAGATATTATGATAGGCGCAGTGGTTAGTTTTTCTTTCAAAATATTAAATGCCTTTTTTGCAATCATCAGAAAAATCAAATTTTGCGTCTTTCATTAAAAGTTGGGTCATTGGTTTAGAGATCATGAAATAGTCTTTTATGAACCTTCAGTAAAATCCAGCATGTCCTAGAAAACTTCTAACTCCTTTTACGTTCGTTGGATATGGTAATTTAGCTATCACATCTATTTTGGCTCTATCAACTTCAATTCCAGCTCCAGAAATTTTATGTCCTAAAACGATCCCTTCTTTCACCATAAAATGGCATTTTTCCTAATTCAGCACAAGGTTGGTTTCCTCACATCTAGAGAGCATCCTATCTAAATTGGCTAGACAACAATCAAAAGAGTTACCAAATACTGAGAAGTCGTCCATGAATACTTCCATAAAGTCTTCCACCATGTCGTGGAAGATTTTCGTCATGCATCTTTGAAAAGTAGCAGGAGCATTGCATAATCCAAACGGCATTCGTCGGTAAGCAAAAGTTCCATAAGGACAGGTGAAGGTTGTCTTTTCTTGATCTTCCGGAGAGATTGGAATTTTAAAGAATCCTGAAAATCCATCAAGAAAACAATAATATTCATTCCCATATAAACGCTCCAACATTTGGTCAATAAAAGGAAGAGGAAAATGATCCTTTCGAGTTGCATCATTAAGTTTATGGTAATCGATGCACACATCGCCAATCCATAACTCTGTGCGAGAAGGGATCAATTCATTATTATCATTCAAAACTATAGTCATCCCTCCCTTTTTTGGCACAACGTGAATAGGTCTAACCCATGAACTATCTGAAATTAGATAAATTATCCCGGAATCAAATAGCTTCACAATTTCATTTTTCACAACATCTTGGACTTTTTGATTTAGACGCCTTTGGGGTTGAATGACCAGTTTGTAGTCGTCTTCCATTAAAATCTTGTGCGTACAGTATGACCGACTGATTCCCTTAATGTTTGACATTTTCCAAGCGATTGCTCTTTTACGTTTCTCCAATACTTGCAAAAGTGACATTTTTTCTTTTTCGGATAATTTGGATGAGATAATAATGGGAAAGGATTTGTCTCCATGAAGGTATGCATATTCTAAGTGTTGAGGCAAATTCTTCAGCTTAGGTTTCTTCTCATCGATCTCGTTAGCACTGGCCGAATAAAGGTGTTCATTTTTAAATTCGTCATGTTTTGTTGTTTCCTGCGCAACTTGATACGGCGTATTGACAGAGTTGATACGCCGTATCGAGTTTTTTGAATCAGAACCATCATCGTTATTTCTATCAGCAGATTCACAGTATTCTAGGTCTGATTGCTTAATTGATTTTTCCAGTCCTCTTGATAAGAATGAATCAGGTTCCTCATTTGCAAGTAATTTCTAAGCTTCTTCGTTGATTGTGTCATCCAAATCATCAATCCTATAACATTCATCGTCTTCAGTGGTCGGTCTCTTAATCGACTGGTCTACGTCAAAGATTACTTCATCATCCCCCACTCTTAATGTTATCTTTTTGTTGAACATGTCAATCATAGCTCGAGCGGTTGCCAAAAATGGTCTTCCTAAAATTATAGGAACTCTTGAACTCTTGAATTTTATGAGCACATTTTCAATTATTCCTCTCGGGTATTGGATCAACTTATCTGCAAGTTCTAAACTTATTCTAGTAGCCTTTGGTTCTCCCAAACCAAGTTTCTCGTACATCATGTACGGCATTAAACTTATGCTAACTCCAAGATCTGCTAATGCATTATCAATATGTAATTGGCCAATATTACAAGGAATAGTAAAACTTCATGGGTCTTTTTCTTTTGATGGAAGCTTGTTTAATAGTACCGCAGAGCATCTTTCGTTCATAGTGATTTTGCAAGCTTCTTCGAGTCTGGCCTTATTCGTCAGCAAACTTTTTATAAATTTGGCATACTTCGGCATTTGAGCTAATGCTTCGATGAAAGGCAAATTGATGTGGAGTTGCTTCAGGTTTTCCAAAAACCTTTTCTGTTGAGCCTCTTCTTTTTCTTTTCTCAATCGTCTGGGGAAAGGAAATGGTTGTGTTTGTACTTTACTTGATGGTTGAACAAAAGGTTTGTTAGTCTTCTAAGGTTGTGAGGACTTTGTTTGATCTAACCAGTTTATTGGGATCTATAACAGGAGGTTCTTCTGGTTGCTCATCGGTGTTGTTATCATGAACATCTTGAGTTGTAGTTTTTCCACCTCTTGTAGTTACTCCTTTAACTTCGTAATCAATCACTTGAACATTATTTATTACTTTTAACAACTCTTGTACCCTAAATCTGAGCTCGATTAGTGAATTGTTAATTTCCTTAAATAAGAGCACGTTGGTAGTTTGGAAGTCACAGATGAATGCCCTCATTTCTTCGTGTTCACGTTTTCCTTCCGCAATGAATTTGTATAACATCTCTTCCATTGTCAGGCTTCTTTCAAGATAGATAAAATGATATGGATGGAGTCTGGATTCTGTTCCTGAAAAGTAAGACATGATTCAAAGTAAAGCTATTCTAAAAAAATAGACTTGTAGAGAAAACAATTGATACGCCGTATACAAATATTTAAATATGTCGTATAGCTGATCAGAAGGGATACGTCGTATTCAATTGATGAAAATACGCCGTATCGATCTATCAAGAAGAACAGAATAATAAGGAGACTATTAAAACAAACAATTTAACCTAACAAACAATTAAGGACATATATACTTAATCTAAATTACACTACTCCTAAGGGTTAGATCTAATCTAATGGTAAAAACAAAAACATAAAATAAAAATCAAGAATAATTTTCACTCCCTGCCAACGGCGCCAAAAACTTGATGTTGTCGTTGTGTGGTGTTTATTTTTATGATTCAAGTTTTAAATTTATAATTTGCCGACTTAACGAAAAACGACACTTTAATGAGCAGTGTACCCGGTCGGTGGTAGATTCGTGGTAAGTAGGGTGTCGAACACTTGAAGCGAAGTTAAATCTATCAATTTATTTATATCTTGGTTATCTAATCTATGTTAGTTCTAATCTATTCTAAACCGATGTTAATCCTAATCCTAATTCTAACGGGTAAAAGGGGGGTTTCAGCCTAAGAGACTGGCACGGGTTTGGTAGGTGACTACAATCAACTCAAGATGCTTTAACCTATGTAAGCTAATTAACAGAAGATAAAAGAGTGGTCGACCCTTATGATAGAAAACTGTATTAACCATTATTAATCTGATTAGAACGCTGGTTTATTTATTAAGTGAATTGATTTCTTCTATCGAGGTGGCATATCATTCTTAAGACTTTGGCGGGACTTCTTCCTAAGACATAGACACATTAATTCTATCACAATTAAAGCATCCGCATAAAGAATCCCTATTTGCTAATTATAATCTATCTTAGGGATTAAAGCAATGATGATCTTATTAAACCCTAGCTCATAGAGACTTTACCAACTTACCGCTTAACGGCGATTTATACACTAGTAGTCCACTTGTCCAATGGAATCAGTATGTTATTTGTTGAATTATCTAGGTTCACCTTCTAGTCAACATGTTCAATAAACCATTGGCAATATCCAATTAACTAGTTAAGCCTCTAATTAACTAGTTACGCGCGAGCGTATCCTAGGTACACAGATTGTGAGACACTATTGGTGATGTAGTTGATTCTAGATGTATAAATCACTATATGGAGAGCTATCCCAACATCTAGATTACTTGGTCCGTGTTACTAGTTATCAGTTGAATGATAGAGGTGCCTGCAAAAAGCACGTAAAAAAGTTATAAATTGATAAACATAAAAAGCAATCAAATATAAATCAATGAAAACCGGAGATAAACTAATACCAAACAGTCGGAATCAGTAGGAATAATAGGTAATGTAGCGAAGGTATTAGCCTTCAAGATGCAAATGAATAAATATAAGAGCATTATTTAGCCAAGGTTAAACTAACCGAGTTAACGACATGATACCAAAAACTGAATGAGTTACTAAAGTAGTAAGGAATTACTCGTTGTCTTCTAGGATTGGAATGGTTTGCAAGACCACTTCTTCCTTTTTCTCTTTTGAAAATCGACTTTTGTGGTTTAAGGTAGCAAGAATATGGATTTAGCCACATAAAACCCATTTTTTAGTTTTTTTATTTGATTGGGTCGGGAAGTTGTTCGGAGGTATTAAGGGATTGGATCGGGTATTGGGGGTTTCCAAAAATATTCACATACTAATATTTCCAAGTACGGCGTATTGACTTGTCTTCTCGATTACGGCGTATTGATCCTTCTTTCTTTTGTGGGTCTTTGGTACAGTGCGGGCAGCGGATAGCTGTAGTCTTCCTTGATGGATTACGGTGTGATTGGTGTTCGGAATAGTAATTTTCAAAAAAATTCTTCAATTAATGCTCAAAATGCGTGCCTTTTGCTAATATTCCCAAGTACTCGCATAATTACTGTAATTCTCATAATAATAAACGATTAGTAACAATTCTTTGACATAATTTACAAAATGGGTTAATAACATGGGATAAATAATGCTATAAAATAGACGTTATTTGATGTCATCACCATGGTTTCGGCTCTTTATCTCTGGGAAATCACTCCTGTAGTGCCCTTGATTCCCACATTCATAGTAAGTGAGGGTTCTCTGATTGTTAGTAGCAACAGGACTCCTACAGTCTCAGATCAAGTGACCAACTCTCTTGCAGTTTGCGCACTTTACAGTGCATTGGCCATTGTGGTAAAACTTGCACTTGTTGCACAACGGTAGGGTTCCAGCATACTCCTTTCTTTCACCAAACCCAGCGGTATAAGCTATAGCCGCACTTTGCTTTTGGGATGTTGTTGTTGAGCTTGGTTGTTGTTATCAAGTTTCCTCTTATTCTCAGCTTGTCTCTCAACATAGGTACGAACCTTCTAGTCCATCCACTCATTAGCAAACTCAATTGCGTCTTGCATTGTCTTTGGTTTGGATGTCATCACACTACCTTGAATATTGTCGGGAAGTTCTCCAACATACTTATCGACCTCACCAGATTACTCGGGAAACATTCTCCCACACATCAGTGCCAACTCTTGAAAGCGTTATGTATAGCTCACAACATCAGTACCTTTAACCTTCAGGTTTTACAGTTCAATCTCTAGCTTCTTGATCTCACCCATTGGGCAGTACTTGTCAGTCATCATCTTCTTCAGTGTTTTCTATGTCATTGCATATGTAACCTCATGACTAACAATCTTAACGTATGAGTTCCACCACGTTAGAGCATTTCCAAGAAGAGTACATGTAGCAAACTTGACTTGTTTTGTAACAGTGCAGTTGCTTATGTGGAATACAGATTCCATTTTCTTAAGCCATTGAGTCAAACCAACGACTCCTTTAGTACCCTTGAAATTAAGGGGTTGGCATTTCAGGAAGTCACTATAGGTGCGCTCACGAGTAGTAGGCACCTGTCTTCTTCTGCCAGTTTTGGAATCGTGACTATCATCACCATTACTGCTGCCTCTATCAGCTTCATACTCAGCCAACGTATCGACAGCTCCTTGGGCTATTAATTTCTTAATAACATCGTCGGTCATAGGGGTGGTGGTTTTTTTGGCGGCATTTTCTTCAAAATTAGAAAATATCAAATTATTTTAGTTCTAAAAGTCATGCTCCAAAGATGAAATGTTGCGAGGTGACAGGTTAAAGTCGTGTTTCAATAGTATAGGACGGGTGTTTAAACTCGAAGTTGAATGATAAAGATGACTTGTAGGATTGGTGGAGTGTGACAAGTTTTAATGTTATGTAAGACGGTATTATGTAAAGTCATGAAAAGTTTTAAAGGATCGTCGTGACATTCATAATGTCTTAAGAAATGTTCTAGTGTTTATATAAATAACTCTTATATAAATAAATACATAAGGGGATGTAAGTATGTATGTATATATGTATGTCATGTAAGCACGTAATGTAAACAAGTAATGTAAGCAAGTAGTGTGCATGCACATGAAATGTTTGATGTGATGCAATGTTTGTGAAAAACGGTTATAGTCTAGGTAAAATATGCAACCTAGTTCTCTATAACCTTGGCTCTGAATACCAATCTGTAACACCCTCAAAAAGGGTCGCAGCAGAAATACATCCAGGAGCGTTACCTCATAATACCATTGCACAAAATATGAGATAACGACCTCTAAATGAGTCGTTTGAAAAGTAATCTCGTTGATTTTCTTGAAATTGAACTTGATATAACATTTGTCCCAAAGTTTGTATCATAATGAAAAGCATGAAATGACACAACGAGATTTGATTTGTAGAAATCCATGAATGAAATCTTGTAAAGTTTGGACTCTAATGCACATCAAGTAAGCCAAGCATTTAATTCTCCTGAGAAAAACATGCTTAAAGTGTCAACATAAAGTTGATGAGTTCATAGGTTTATGTAAGTGTAAATGTAAATCACAAAATTATATATATAAATTTATTGTGTTACAAGTCCCGCCCATACAAGACTTTTAACGCATAAGCATAAATATATAGGTTTTTAATATGCGTATAAACATAAACCACACAAAAATGCGTTTGTTAAAATGTCAGAATCAACGATTTGTAAAGTATGCATGACCATTTCAATCCTTATAATACTCACAAAAATGTAAGTATAAATGTTGAAATCAAAGATTTGTAAAGTATGCATGACCATTGTCTTCAATACAATAGTCACCATATGTAATTATGATTTCACCCCTAAGTTCATGAATCTGCGGCTTTAATGTGTATGTATGCTAATCTTTTCAGGCACTACAAGTGTTCATGTAAATGTAGTTCAATGTAACGACATGGTATAATGTTTGTTGGCCCTGTAGACACCAATCCAGAACGGGGATGTCAACCCCAAATAGATCTATCTTATAACATTCGCGCTTACCCTCTGAGTAATTAACAGTTCATGCAACTTAAGCTAATCCGTAATCATTTGTATGAAAATAAAGTTGTTGCGTCCATAAGTGAAAACAAGATATGTATCTCATCGCGAGATATGTAAATGAGTATATAAACGAGTTTGTAATCCATCATGTAAATGAGTTTGTAAACATTCATGTAAGCAAGTTTGTAATCAACCATGTAATGAGTTGTAAGTAAGTTATGAAAACAAGTATAAAACGATTTGTAAATGTGCATGCATTCTCACCCCAAAAGTGATAAAGTATATGTAAAACGAGTAAAACGTAGGGCTATAAACTCACAAAGTCTTAAAAAGTAATCTCATTGTTATACAATAAACGAGCATGTAAATGAGTTTGTATATATGCTATGAAAACAAGGATGTAAACGAGTATTTAAACGAGTTTAATGTATGAGCATGTATTCTCCCCTAAAATAGTTCAAAACAAGTAAAATAGGGGCTATGAGACCCACCTTAGTGAATGCATTTGATTATAAAAATCAAATGAGTGAATCGTCACGTAAAGTCCGAATGCAACCTAATTAATTTATAGGTCGAGTATAATGTATTTGAATAAATAGAACATATAATCTTATAGAGTTACATCATCACCTAAATATGTTTTTTAATTTATAAGATTAAACAATATTTAAATTATACTTGTAAAATAAATGTTCATGGATTTATGTTTGTAAAAATATAATCTTTGTCCAACCACTTATTATTTGTTAATAATAATTGTTTTAATATTTTTAGTATTTATATAATGATATTATATTAATAGTTTAATTATTTTGTAAAATAATATTTATAAAGTTAAAAACATTTATAAATATCATATAAGTATTACAACATTATTTCTTAAGGTTTTTAGAGTTTAAACGGACCCGAAAACACTCGTAATCCATATTTTAAGTTTCAATCAGCAACATTTGTATTTCTTTAAAATAGTGCACAAGTGTAAAATCTTTCTCGTTTTAAATTTGTTTTACATGTTTTTTATACCCACCGTTTCGTATTGAGAAAATCTATCAAAATATTATATCTATAATATTTATAAAATACTGTACGTGAACAGTAACAATAACTGTTATTTATGAAATTACTTTTTATAAATTTAATTATTGATATCTTGTAAAAATCATAACTCATTCGTATTAATTTCATTTTTAATGTTCTTTATATCCACGAAATCAAGTTAAGATGTTCTAACAAAATAAAATGTTCTTATATTTTATCAGTTTCGAAACAGTACCGGATTTTATAAAACTACTTTTAAAAAACACTTTTACATATTTAATTATCGTAATCGCGTAAAATTCATAACTTCTTCGTTATAGCTTCATTTTTTCAAGTTCCTTATATGTTTAGAATCCTCATAAAATGTACTATTCATATCTCAGTCCCATATATTTTATAAAATCTTGAATTATTACAGATTATTAAAATAGTCCGAATGTAAAGTTTATAGAATTTATTTTATAAACTTTTAACATAATAAAATTATTACAAATTCTCTAATTTAATTAATAACACATCTTTCACATATTTTAGGTCCTCTAATTTATGTTCATCGTTTTATGTCCAAATAAAATGTCCTCATGATAATATATTTATAATATCAATAAATTTTTAATACGTAGTTCACCAAATTAATTATATAAATTATCCAATACTTGTATAAAATATGTTCTTGCATTCTAACACATTTTAAGTTGATTTATGTTCATGCTTATTTTATTTTATAAACTTATAAAATAAATCCTAGATGGTGATTAATAATATAACAATTATATAAATATGAAAATGAATAATTATAAAAGATTAGGGTTTATGTTAGACCTTAGAAGAATGTATGAAGATAAAGAACACAAAACCAAACCCCAAAATGCAAACCCTAATTCAAAACCCTAATGTAGAAAACCCTAATTTCACTTCTTCTTGTAAACCCTTGTTTAATTGAACCAAGCTTCCAAATCACCTTGATACACCTTAGATGTTACCCTTGATAACACTAGTATACTTGTAATCTTTGTAAAATAAAAACTATGGATTATTTTGTGAAGTGTTTTCTAGCCGTGAGTTTAGATGAGAGAATAACAGAAATTGCTTTGAGTTTTGTTTGTAAATGGAGTGTGTGTAAGACTTACCTTTATGGCATCTATTTATAGTATGAAACTTGTAATTTACCACTTTGTAAAACCAACAAAGAAAAGTATAAAGGTGGTGGTATATTGGACGGTTTGGAGCTAGGAATAGGAGTAAGGATTATAGTTTTGTTTAATAGTTAGAAGTGTAAAAAGCATGGTGTTGTGTAAGTGAAGTATGGTATATGTAAGGTGTGTAAGAATGATAGTGATCTTTCAAGCAAGCATGTCATGGTTCTTTTTCTCCTTTTCCTTAAACCTTGCCAACCACAAGCATGCATAGAGACGAAGATGGTAAGTTTTTGGAGGCTTGGACTAGTTACTTAAGCTTTTGGTGTAACCCTTGGATAAAACATACTATAGTTTATTAGTTAGTGGAGTTTAAATGAATTAATTCTTGAGTGTGTATACATGTACACGGCTAAGCTTACTAATATGGGTAAAAATGATTTAGGTTTTGGGTATTAGGTATAATAGTGGGTATTTATTGAAGTATAGACAGGTATTGTTGTTCTCATGCATGCATAAATGTAATTTATTGTGAAACGTACACGTTTTACGTAGCGTATAAAAATAAAATGTGAAAAGTTATAAATTATTTCGAAAAAAATAGTATAACACTTATTTGACGTAAACTTTTATTTGTTTGATGCCCATTTACGTTGAATGTTTATTTTTAGTTTACGCGATTTAACTAAACAATAAAAATTAAAAGTAAACGCGTAAAGTTTAAAATAAATAGTTGAATATTTATTGACATAAAATGACCCGAAAATGTGAATTGTTACACATCCCCCTTAGTGCAAACATATTTTGTGTCAGATGATTGGGGAACCAAGGTGAGTGATTCAATGAAAGTTGAGTTTACGGACTTTTTCGGTGACGAATGAGACTGATGGATCAGGTGGTGAAGATGGGTTGGTATTGTTACTTTCCGGATTATCCTTTTCTTCTTGCTCTTCTCCTTATGGGTTGCTGTTTTGGGATTTGTCCGGTTGCTTTGGACATATTGTGATAGCGTTGATCGAACTGTGGATTTGGGTTGAGCATTGAGGTTCTTTTGTTGGGTAAGAATGAGCAGACAAAACGGGAGAAGTGGCGTTGGTATTCTGTTTCGGGGTCTTAACCGTGTCGCTAGGAAGTTCTCCTATTATTCGATCAGTGATAGCCTTCAAGACAGTGTCGATTTTGTTGGTCATCTCGCTTTGTTGTTGTTTGAAATCGGCTTCAAACTTAGACAATCTAGTGTCTTGAGATGCCATGAAGTTGGACACCAATCCTTCGAGATTTAATTGACTGTTAAAATTTTAAAGATTGTGAAGGGACGGCTCAGGAACGAACCGTTAGGCTAAAACCGGTTAGGTGGGTTTGAAAAATTATTTTGAGAGTTTTGGGGTTGTCTCCACCTAAGGTTTGGGTAACTTTTCCATGATGGATTGTAGGTGTCACCAAGATTGTTTTGCTCGAGTTTGAAAGTGAACCACTTACCTCTCGCTTCGTCGGTACGCGAGGACGCATACTCAACAAAAGCTTGCTCGGGATTTTCCATGCAATATTGAGTGTCGTATGGACCACTGCAGATTTCACATAATGAAGAGATTTTTTTCACTTGAACAGGCTGTTTAGGAGCAAGATGAGCTTCCATCAAGCTTTGGACTTGATTTTTGAGCTCGATGAGACGACAGTCGGACGTAATATCTTGAGGAAAAGAGATTTCCTTGACCGGTGTCATTCCAACTTTCGTTGTCATAAAGGGCGAGGTCCTTTAATAGTGCCCAGGATTCTTCGGCGTTTTTGTCATGAAGCTTACCATCAGCTGATTGATCAATGGTTCGTCTTGTAGTGGGGTTTACATAGTCATAAAAGATTTAGACTTAGAGCCAAAGATCGATGCCATGATGAGGGACTTTTTGGAGTAAGTCCTTGAAACGAGTCCATGCTTCAGAAAGAGATTCTCCTTGATGTTGTTGGAATATCAGGATGTCGTTACGAAGTTTTGCGGTCCTTCCCGATGGAAAGAATTGAGCAAGGAAACGAGTAGTAAGATCCTACCATGTTGAGATGGATCCTCCTAGAATTTGATATTTGCTAAAACACACATCATTTATACACTGGAAAACACTATTAATTGGACTTAAAATACTAAAATATGCTTTATTATATTGCAAATATGTTTGTTTGGTATTTTTATGTCTTGCAGGTAAAAAGGATTGAAAACGGTGCAAAAACGAGAATTATCGGGCTCAATTTGGTCAAGTTTATTTATTACTCAAAGCCAAGACGAAGTCGTGAAAAGTCCCGAAGCATGCCATTGGAAACAGCACGGAACTATAAGTCCAACGGTGCCCTCAGATTTTATTGAGCCAGTCCGTAACCCACTTTATGGGCCGGGCCAGCCTAAATGAGCCAAAAAGCCCATTTAAAGCCCAAGATATAAGTTTTAAAATCTGTTGTATAGATGGTGATGATGTCATAAGATGTCATGTCACACGCACCTAAATTAAACATTTCCATCTCACGTGACATAGCACTACCATAAAGAATGGGCGAATCAAAATTGGACATGTGGCGAAGGTTTTTATAACATTTCAATTTACAAAATCTGTGAGAGCACATTTGATCTAACAGTCTTCATCAATTACGTTGGAACGAAGCGGTTACTATGTACACGTAGAGGCTTCTTACCAGTTGGATCATTTTTTTTATAAATTCTCAATCCGTGTGAAGAGGTACCGTACCCAATGATTGGCTCAATCATTCCCTAATCATTAGGCCAAAATTACAATTCTAACCCCTGACTCCCCTATAAAAGTCACTCGCTCCCTCACTCTTTCATCACCGAGGAATTTAGTTTTTTTCATTTTTAGTTTTAATTTTTTAGCTTATTTTTGTTTTGTAATAGGTTATTTCAGTTTTCTGACCTTATTGTACTAGCTTATTTCACAAGCTTATTATGATGATGTAATAAAAATGGTTTGAAGCTTATTAAAAATCTTGGTTTGCTTATCTTTTTCTTATTTGTTCATTTACTTTCTTTTTCGTGTAGCTTATTTAATAAGCTGATCTTTCGACCTTATTTTCTCAGCTTATTATCCTCAAAACTCCTAAAAAGCTTTAAGATCCGCTCCTATAAGCTTTATGAAGCTTATTCGATTTTATCTTATAAGTTTTCTAGGATTTTCGATTTAATAAGCTCTAATAAGCTCGGATCTGGTTTATTGTCGTGCTTATATCATCTTAGTGTTATTAGGAGCTCTTATTTTCTGATAAGAAAAGCTTGTAAATAGCTTATTTGATTTAGAATGAGCTTAAATTGTCTAGATTAATTTTCATTAGCTTATGTGCTTATTCATGTAGAGATTTAAGTTGTTTAGGTGCTTGTAGCGTATTTTAATTCCTTCTTGCTATTTTCTATGTGCTTATTAGTCGTTATTGTTGCTTATTTGGTTTTCGCATAGCTTGTTTTCATTTAGATTTGATTTATAAAAAAGGTGCTTATTGTTTTAGCTTATTGTCATGATTTCGAGTTCTAGAGCTTATTTCAGTTTTGGAAGTACTTATCTCGTAATGCTAATGCTAGTTGCTTATTCTCGATTGCTTTATAAGAATTGCTAGTGCTTATTCGGTTTTAGTGTTTACTTCTCATTAGGATTGCTTATTCTAAATTGATTTAGGATAATAAATGCTTATTCAGTATTTGAGTTAGCTATTTGAAATTATTATTGTGGCTTATTCTGTGAGCTAAGTCTATACTCTTGCTTATTAGTATTAGCTTAATTAACCTGATTGAATTATCCAGTTTGCTTTTGGTTTGTAAAATTCTTTCTAGTCCCTCGTTTGACTTGTAGAATCATTTTGGGCCTCTCTAGTTGCTTAATTTGTGCTTTGGGCCTGCTCGTGTAATTCCTGGGCTTCATTTGGTTTGTATGAAATCAGGCCTCGTGTGGTTTGGACTAGGTTCAAGTGGCAGAATTATTAAATTGCAAATTATGTATTAAACATGTTAACTGTTAACATTTTAATTTGTTTTGTTGTTCAACTTTTTGGTACCGGTCAACTCACGAGGCGAGGAGCTTAAGGGTTTATTTAGCTGGATAGAATTTAATTATTTTCTTTAGCTAAATAAACCGGGTGGTTATCATTTAATTGCGGGTCTCCAATTCGGTTCCATTTTCTATCTTTTTTCAATTAATTAGTGTAGATTTATTTTGTCATTTTATAAAATGTTTGTTTATTTGATATTTGTCATGCATAGTGAGTAGTTTATTAGTGTTTGTTAAGTGACATTTGTGAATTGGGAATTAGGTGTGGATTTGTAAAAGGTTTAGTGAAAACTAATTTGTCAAATTATTTAGATTTGTAATTTGGTTGTTTAAAGGGCAAAATCCGGAGAATAATCAAATTACACATCTAGTAATTATTTTCTTTTTAAGAGATCGTTTTCAAAATAAACCAACATTATGAGAAAATTATCTTTTCAAAGGATTATACTTCGTTAATAAACCTTAATTCACACTTGATGAACTTTTCACGTCACTTAGCAAGCATATTTGTCATTTATATCTTTTAGATCAATTTTAGTTTAATCTTGTAGTTTTAAATCTTAGAATTAATTTTAGTTTAATTTTTAGCATAAAAATAGTTTAAAACCAAAACTAAAAAAACTTGAATGACAATTAAGCTCGATTTACAACTTGAACGTAGATTTCCATTCACTTCTTTCCGAGGAAACGATACCCGTGTTAATTACTTATTATTCTTTCCTAAGAATAATTTGTATGATACTTTGCTTACGTATACGTATATGTATTTTTATAAATATATATATTATACATTTGAGGGTTTATTTGATATACGCGCGTGTAAAAACGACCAACATTAAAGACATTCAAGCCAATTACTAGCTTGATCGCAGAAGGAAAATTAAAATAAACTCAGGCGCGTTCTTTCCCTATTTGCAACATCAAGGTCGAGTGAGTCCACAAGTTTTAAGAAATCCTTGAGATGTTAGTTTGAATCCTCAGATCGAAGTCCTAGAATGAGCATCCGTTTTGCACCAACCGAATGGTGTCGGATCGAAGAGGCACCACATTGTTCCCTTCGGGGAGCTCAATGGTGGTCTTATAGCCCTCGTGGCTAGGTTCAGAGTAATCTCCAAGAGTACGAATAGGATTTTCTTCTCCCATAGAGGTCAACAAAAATGGATTACGAAACAGATAACACAAAGAAAAGATAGAACGAGAAAGCTAATATTCAGAAAATAAAATTCACACTTTATAAGAATCAAGCGAGTAGACCTAAGTTAAACAATGGTCGAAACCTAACTATTCCCCATGCAGCGGCGCCAAAAACTTGATGCGGGTCTTGTAAAGACTTCACTTGAAGTTTTACAATCCCCTAAGCAGAGTACCTAACCGTTGTAGTGTAGTAAGGCAAGACTCGAGGGTTGTTATCGTTCTCTAGGGGATTAGGTTAGGAAGACTCGAACATAATCTAACAGAGGTCTACGGGGTTGAGAGAAGATTCTTTTTGTATTTTTATTTTATAGAAAGCAGGTAAAATCATATGTTTGAGAGGTTGGTTTGTTTTATCTAATTAAACTAATAATAATAAAATAAATCTAAACTACTTTGGTGATAACTATATGATAAACTAACGTATTTACTTAATCATGCACTACTCCTCAGATTGCTTCTCCTAATTATGTTGCTTTGTCACACTTGTGATGACATGTGTAAGTATTTCCTGAGTCATGAACGAATTACACGAACCCGCCGTCTATGTAATATTATGTTAAGGCAACACACAAGTAAGGTAGTATGAAGACTATTAGAAGGCCCCTAAGAGTATATTAAATGCAATTGAAATATCTTAAGAGGGATCAACCATATTAGGAGTAAAGTCGTATGAAGACTCTTACCGATGATATCCTTTCTACACACTCGTGTTTCCCTAGACGTCTATGCCAATTTAATATCTTATGGCTAGTTTTCTAAAGCCTAACGCGCGCATCTATCACAAGAAGCAACATTAAAAAGATCTACAATCTAAGTTTCATGCAATCATAAGTAAATACTAATAGATCTAGCCTTGCATGGAAAATAAAGAAGAAGAACACAAATCTATCACAATACACATAGACATATTAAGTGATAAGGGATAAATGAACTTCACTTGATTAAATCATGCAGTTGAGGCTGTTACAAGAGGGTTTTGACACCCTAAAAATAAGCCTAAAGGCTGCTAAGATCGTCTTTTAAAACTAGGATCCGTCTCCTAAAAGTTACACACTTAAAACCCTAAAAACGGATTTGTATATATAGGAAAACAAGCGTGACGGCGTCGCTTTATGTTCCTGACGCCGTCGTGCCGCAATAGTCTTTTAGGGTTTCTTTAAGTCGGCTTCGTTCTGACGCCATCTAAAATTCTGTAACGCCGTCCTTTGATAACTTTGACGTCGTCGCTTGTAATTGGTGACGCCGTCTCGACGCATTGTATGCTTTTCTTCAAGATAGTTCGTGTAGAGTCGTAATCTTATCCGTTTCTTCTCCAATTGAGCCAAAGTTACGTTTATTTCCTTCAAAAGTCATCCAATTGCTAAAAACATGAAAACAAACAATTAAGCACATAACCTGGGCATATTTGCATGATTTAGGGGGTTAAATGACCTCGAAAAAGTGTATAAAATGACACCTTATCAGTCCTATACCAGAGTCTATAATATATTTGATGATTGCCATAATTTGTTCTATATCCTCTGCTCTACCTGAATAATCTGATACTTGAGTACATGCTTGTTAATACTAAATGGCAACTTTGATAGATACGACTTAACATTTTCAATGAGTACCATATCATCAAGATGATATCTAATAATTTTATAATAGGACTCATTCATGGTTTTCAGCTTTAGTCTCAATTTTATATTGAGAAAGCAATTTTTAGGCCCAAAAAGTAAAGTTTTAAAAACAGCGTGGCATTATCGTATTGTTAAATGGCATTTAGTCGCACGATGCACCAATGTTGAACGTCAGTATATCCTGTAACTTTTTCTTACAATTTATGGTTTATCATTTGTTGATACAGGCGTGCCATCACAATTTGTAAATTGTTCATATTTCCGTCATATTTTTTTTAAAAGTTCTATTAGATGTTAATCAGAACTCAAAATATTGTAGTGCTTTAAAGTTGAAAGAGACCATCATGTAAAAAAATTGATACTCACACACTTATTAGCTTTTTAGATATTTATTAGGGGTTATGGTTCATGAGGTGTATGATTGGAGGGTGTGTTCATTGGCTTGGCTTAGTTTTAAGGTTCAGTTGGTGGGATCAGGGGGTGTGCTCAGGGGAAGGGTTAACTAAGCATATGATAAGTTGTGAAGCCAAACGTTATGCTTACAATAAGTCAAAAGATTTCTAATATTGTTCTTTGAATTTGAGATTTGTAGAAAGAATGTCTCTAGTTTTATCTAGCGCTACAAGGCATTATGCTTGGCATCTTAATCAAGGTAAACTTCACTTAAAGTTTACCTTTGAATTTCATATTTGTATAAAGTTTACCTTTACCGAGCGCTGTAAATTCTGAACTGTATTTTTAAATGGTTCAGTATCAGAAGTATAGGGCTACTGATCTCCTGGTGTGTTGTTTTAAGTTTATAGGCCTTTTTAAAGTACTTTGTATTTTAATGCTATGAGGGTATTTAGGATTGTATGATATAGGTGCTATAAACTGATGCGAAAAATACACTTAGAGAATAGGTGCTTCAACAAACAGTGTTTGGATTTGCTTATTGCGTATAAAAATGTAGAAAAATGCAGTTTGTAGATGATAAAGTATGTGAAATAACCGTATCATGTGAATTTGTTTTAGTAGAATTTTGATTATTGGTATAGGAAATATGGGAAATATGGGGACACTGATCCCCTAGTGTGGTGTTTTTTAGTTATCGGGGTTTTGAGCCACTACTTATTATTTTCCTTACAAGTATCTTGAAAAGAAGTACTTCAGTATATAGTGTATATATTTAAATGTTGTTACCTTTTTTTATGAAATACATTGATATAAGTATTTCCCATAATGCTTAATGAAAACTGATTATTTTTCCCCAAACATAAGCGGATTATATAACAGTAAGTGTCTTTAAAAGCTCTTAAAGTGAGGTGCACTACCCGCTGACTTGATATGTATATCAGGTTACTACAGGTATAAGAATAAGGTGTGTTTAGATTATGTTATTATAGAAATTAAGAAGGCGTTAACTGATTTAAGTGTTAGTTCGTTGCTAAGAGCTCCTACTATTTAGATCTGTAGTTGAATTTGGATGAGTTAAAAGATGAATATGCTATGTTGTGTTGCTCCAGTATCGATTGATAAGCATCGTAATGATTTGCCGTTTGCGGTTAGGTTCTTAGAACACGTTATATTGTATTGCTCCGGTATCGATTGATAAGCATCTAAAATCATAACGTGTTCTTAGAACACATTATGTTGTATTGCTCCGGTAATAAGTAACTTTTTGAGGATACCTCTAAGATTGGGTTCTATTGTTGTTGTATGGAATTCATATGATTTCAGCTTATGATTTTAGATCTTATAATAGCAGTCATGGTATTTATTGATCTCTACCTTGTCGTTTTATTTGTTTCACTACAGCCCCAAAAAGATTGTAAGTGCATTTATGCCATACTTTAGATCGTGATACATTCTAACATTAGGCAATCAAAGTTTTGGTTAGTTAACTTATTACACAAAAAATGTATAAACTATATGAAATAGAACTTCGAGTAGGTCTCGTCAGGATTCTATCTATGCTAATTAGCTATGAGTTTTTGCTGAAATCAGCTTGCTTACATGTCAGGCTTCTAACATTAGTTTGGAATACACAATACTGCTTTATGGTATCAATCCTATATTTTCAATTCTATTTAACGGTTCTATTTAAAAGGTAGTGCGGTGCTGTTGTTAAAATTAAAGTGGTAATGTGTAAGTTTTTAGGCATTATTATTAGGAGAATAAAGGGGTAAAGTTGTTGTGGTTATTATTATATTTGAACTTTTTAGACCTGCATTGCTATCGTGAAAATTTGAGGATCGGTGAGTATGATTTTAGGACTTAGGAAGCCAGGAGCGGAATTATAGATCTCACTAGTGTCTTTGATTTTTTTTGCAGGGGATTTTGTGAGTATATGGTTACTGATTTATGCGTGATCAAAGAACTTGATGAGACTCTTGCAAATCTAGAATATGAAAGAATCTGTGAGTATTAGGCTAAAGGTAGTGGCTGTGAGGGTGCCCGATGAGGTGGGGCCTCACACGCCATACCCCCAAAACACTTCAACATATTCACACGCCACCAAGAAGAATAAAAAAGAAGGCAAGGTGAGCCACTTACATTTTGTGAACCGTGCAAAGTATTGGGCCCTCCAAATTGACCGTTTCATTTAATTAAAAAAATTCAAACTATTCCTATTTTACCAATATAAATACCCACTTCTTCTCCCTTTTTTAAACACATCTTCAATTTTATACATTCTCAATCTTTACTCAAACAACATATATTTAATATCTCAAAAGCAAAATGAACTCCGAAGATATTATGTTCACCGACACAGAAGGAGAAGAAGAAGTTGTTAGCCGGAACGTTAATTTTCTTACAAGAGCGATGTCGTTGATCATGAATAGACAACGGGCAAATCGACCGACGAGAATCATCGTACATCGAGATCGTTATGGTGCTCATGACCGTTTAGTCACCGCCTTTTTTAGTGAGCACCCGATATACAATGAATATAGGTTCCGGAAGACGTTCTGAATGAGTCGCACCCTTTTCAATCGTATAGTTCATGAGGTAACTAATCATTCTTCGTTCTTTCGTGATAATATTGATTGTATCGGAAAAGAAGGCATATCCCCGTTGATGAAGTGCACCTCTGCAATTCGTCAATTGGCATACGGCATTGTTCCTGATTTTCTAGACGAGTATCTACAAATAAGTACAAAAAGTTCACGTTTATCTCTTGATCATTTTTGTACTTCTGTTATGGAAATATTTGGACCAGAGTATTTGAGGAAACCCACCATGACTGATGTTTTAAAGCTTTATCGGCATCACGAAGAAAAGCACGGGTTTTCGGGAATGTTAGGAAGCCTTGATTGCACTGATTGGGAATGGTTTGGTTGTCCGTACGGATTCAAAGCGCAATATGTTAGACGTGATCATGGTTCAAATCCGTTCATTTTGTTAGAAGCTGTTGCGTCATGATAAGTGTAAAATACACATATCTGTTTATACAAAAAATGACCCTAAATGACCAAAAATAGACTAAAAATGGCAAAGATATGCTTGTTTTTGTGTTTTGTGTGTGCAGGAACGGATAAGATAAAAATCACAAGAAAACTGTCAAAAACGGGCAAACACGGATACAAGAACGAAAGAGTGTGCAAGAGCCGAAAGCCAAAGCCAAGAAAAGTCAACTCTTAGTCAATTATGGTCAACCTTTAGTCAAAATTGGTCAAACCATGGTCAACAAAAGTCCACCACAAAAAGACAAAACCCAAAAATATTCCAAATCAGTCCCTCAAGTTTCAAAAAGTTTCACAAATAGTCCCTAAGGCCTAATGGGCCCTTATTTTCCCTTAAAACCCTACCCGGATCATAAGCCCAAAACAAAAGCCCAATGTCCTAAGCCCATCTCCCTTTTTCTAAACTCCAGGGACGATTCCTGCCTAAACTAAAAGATGTAATACACTTGTTTGTGTATTACATTTACACTTAATAAACACAAGGGCTAAAGTTGCAATAAACCCAAAGTTTAAATCTTTTTACCCTCTTTCAGTTAAAAATGGGCGCGAAGAACAGTTATACTGTTCATCGTCTTCTTAAAATTTTACCCAAGGTCAAAACGATAGGGCAAATGCAAATTAAGGGTTCAATTGGTCAATTCAAGGGCTCTACAATAAGATGGCAAGGACAAATTGGTAATCTCAAGAGCTCTCATTGGCCAAGCCAAGTAATTATGCCACGAGGATGAGTGAAAGCACAAGAGGAGGTTGATTTTTACTCTGGAAACACTCACATAACTAGCACAAGGACGTCACATCAAAGGATTGCCAGCTTGGCAATCCGTGTGACTAGCAAGTGATCTAATGGCCAAGATCAATGCTCCATTGATTGGGAAATGGATGGCTATGATTGATGAGAGCGTGGGCAGCAAGGCAAGGCCTAGAAGGTTGTTAGAGATTAGAAAAAGACTCGGTCACCCCGTGTATTTTACTGTTTATTATAGCTCGTAGTTTAATAGTTAATAGTACGATTTTTGGTTTAAGTCGGGTACTAATACCCGGTATATTGTAAGTACTATATAAACCTCTTCCAACTTTGGAAGAAAAGAGCTAGTCATTATTTCCTTTTCATAGAAACACATTTTCTCTCACTAGAAAACTCTCTCAAGTGTTTCTCTCTCTAGAAATTAGCCAAATCCAAGAATCGACCCTGTGTTATGATATAGGATATACCACAATTGGTATGAGAGCTAATGGGATGATTAGATCGTGTCATTGTTCCTACGGGAGCTCAATGGTGTTTCGATAAGTCTTGTCTAGGTTTGGAGTAATCTCCAAGAGTACGGATAGGATTTTTGTCTCCCATAAAGGTTGACAAAAATGGATTCCAAACAAATAACACGAAGAAAAGATAGACTACAAGAAAGCTAATATACTGAAATTAAAATCTCACTTGATAGAAATCAAGCAAGTAGACCTAAGTTAAACAATGATTGAAACCTAACTATTCCCCACGCAGCGGCGCCAAAAACGTATGTGCGGTCATCCGTAGGACTTCAACAAGAAGCATTACAACTCCTAGGTTAAGTGTACCAAAACGTTGTAGTATAGTATAGGCAAGACTCGGGGGTTGTTATCGTTATCTAGGGAAATAGGTTGGGAAGGCTCGAACAGAATCTAACAAGGTCTACGAGGTTGAGAGAAGATTCTAATTTATATCATTTTATCCTATAAATTGCGTCTACAGTAAGCAAATATATGTATTGGACTTGGGCCTCTGTTTCATGGACCTCCATACTGGGCCTCCATTTTAGCTTCCTGGGCCTAGTTGTAGTAAAACGTGGGCTGGACTTGGCTTAACAAATCTTAGGCTTCAATTGTTATAATACTTGAGCCTAAATAATAGGGGTCAGTCCGACCCATATAAATGGAGTCGGGCCGGCCCAATAAAAGATGAAGGCACTGTCAGAACCGATTTCTCATGCTCTTTCCAATGAAGTGCTCAGGGGATTTTTTTGATTTTGTCTTGACATCGAATAATAAGTAAACTTCTTCAAATCATATCTGAAAATCGTCGTTTTTGCTTCATTTTCAACACTTTGTACCTGCATGACATAAAAACACAAAACAAACATATTTGAAATATAATTAAGCATATTTTAGTGTTATTAGTCCGTTTATTAGTGTTTTTCAGGGTATAAATGATGTGTGTTTAAGCACACATCAGCAATGTGATAATTAAACCATAATAAATCCTTTGATTATTATCTTCTTCATTACCAACACCATCTCCAAGCTTAAACCTTTCTCCATATAAATATTCCTCAAATAATACCCACATGGGACAACTTACATTCCTTACACATTGAACTTGTTGTCCCCCAACATTCCAACATAGGTTCCTTTTCATCACACCAAAACATTCTCCACCACATACACTTCCTATTCATTCTCTTCTTCATCTCACTCACACACAACTCTCTTATGAATTCAAGCTACACACACACTCAAAGCTTTTTCTACACACTTCTCCCATCCTCTCAAGCTTGAATTCAAATCATACAAACCATCACATCATTCTAACCCATTGCCAACTCACTCCAACTCATCCTTATCCTTAATCCCACATGTTGAATTGGATTTCAAATTTGAATTTGGATTCTTAGGCTCCAAACCATCACATCAATGCCAACTCACATCCTTCACATATTTAACCCACATATCTATTATTTGAATTTGAATTTCAAATCATCCCTCCAACATCCACACTTTCTCACCAAGTTGAGAATATTCTTTTGGCGTATTCCTTTCTATCCTAACTATGCCAACTCATCCACTTAACCATGATTAGTTTCCAACTAAACCATTTACATGTGAGGAATACCCCAAACACACCCTTTGTCTAATACCTTGATGACATGAAATAACATCTATTTTATAGCATCATTTATCCCATGTTATTAACCCATTTTATATAGTTATTGCAAAAAATTGTTACTTAATCGTTTATATTTGAGAATTACAGTAATTATAGAGTAATTGGTGAAAGTTAGCAAAAGGCGCGCATTCTGGAGCTTAAATGAAGATATTTTGAAGATTGATATTCTGAAGACCAATACGCCATATCCATCAAGGAAGATACGGCGTATCTGTGCCTGCACTCACCAAAGACCACAAAGGAACAAAGCTCAATACGCCGTATCCAGCGAGACTCAATACGCCGTATTTAAAGTATGGAATATAATATTCTGAAAGATATCAAGCGTGGTCCCTACTCCAAGAAATCTCCAATACGTCGTATCCAATACTTGGATACGCCGTATCGAACCGACTTCCAAACCTTATAAATAGAAGGCTCAAAAATGAGTTTTAAGTGTGCTAAATCATATTCTCGATACCTAAACCATAAAAGTCGATTTTCAGAGGAGAAAAAGAGTAGAAGATGTCGAGCAACGTTATCAATTCCATAGGAGACAACGTGTAATTCCATATACTTTAGTAATCGTTCAGTTTTTGGTATCATTCATTAACTCGGTTAATTTACCCTGGCTAAATAATTGCTTTTGTATTTATTATGACGTTTGAAGGCTAATACCTTTGGGTATTAGCCATTATTATGAAGATCTGAATGTTTAGTATTTGTTTATCTTGATTTCTTGATTTATCGTTGAATACTTGTTTATGTTTATCAATTTATACTTGTTTACGCGCTTTTGTATGCGACCTATCATTCAACTGGATCTAGTGAACAGACCAGTAGATCTAGGTCTGGGATACTCTCATATAGTATTTATACATCTAGAATCATCGGCTCACAAATAGTATCCTTTTAAATTGTGTTTCTAGGATACGCTTCGGGCTTCCTAGATAATGGATATTGTCAACTAGTTTATGATCGGGTTAACTAGCAGGTGACTAGATAATTAACAAGTTAACTTCTAATTTCTATTGGAAAGTTTGGACAAGTGGACTACTAGTGTTAAATTGCCATTAGCGTAAGTGGGTAAAGTCTCTATGAGCTAGGGTTTAATAAGATCACCATTATTAATCCCTAAGATAGATTATAATCAGCAAATAAGGATGCTTTATGCGGATGCTTTAATTTGACAAAATTTAGTGTCTATGTCTTAGGAAGTGTCTGGCCTAAATCTTAAGATGAATGCTACATCGAGAGAAGAAAATCATTGCACTAAAATAAACAAACAACTTTATAATCGGATAATAATGGTTATACGGTTTTCTTATATAAAGGCTCTTCGCCTCTTTTATCTTTTGTTTATTAGCTTGCGTGGGTTAAAGTGTCTTAGATTGTTTGTAGTCACCAACCAAACCGTGATAGTCTCTCAGGTGAAAAACCTTATTTCCTGTTAGATAAGCCTAGGATGACCATCGTTTAGAATAGAATAGAATTAACATAGATTAGATTGCCAAGATATTAATTAAATTGATAGATTTAACCTTGCTTCAAGTGTTTGACACCCTACTTACCACGAAACTACTACTGATCGGGTACACTGCCCGTTAAAGTGTTGTTTTTGGTTTAGTCGGAAAAATATAAATTTAAAACTTGAATCAATAAAATATACACCACACAACGACACATCAAGTTTTTGGCGCCGTTGCCGGGGAGTGAAAATTAATCTTGATTTTTATTTGATATTTTGGTTTTTAACATTAGATTAGATCTAACCCTTAGGATTATTGTAATTTAGATTAGTGTATATTCTCGTATATTCTGTAATATTTGTATATTTGTCTTTAATTGTTTGCTTGTATATATTTGTGTTTAATTGTTTGCGCATTTAATTATTTTGCAAATACACTATTCTGGTCGACAACTGAATACGGCGTATCCGCTTCCATCGGATACGGCGTATCCAACTCTCTATCCGATACAGCGTATTCATTTAACTAACTAATACGGCGTATCCACTTCCATTGGATACGACGTATCGATCATCTGGAACAAAAAATGATTCCTATTGATTTTCGTGCCAAAAATTTTTCTAACTTTCTTCTGAGCAAATCCTAAATCCCTTGTTACATGTAGTGTATGACAAGGAGTTCTACAAACGAACTATTCACACCTTACAAAGAACCTGAACGAGAATTTCGATCATCTAGGAGACACTTCAAGACACTAAGTCTTGACGAATTAAGATCGCTGATTTCAATTTACTTCGACCAAGAATACTCAGGGGAAGGAAGAAGAAGAAAGCAATAGCGGAAAAACCATGGGCAAACATGAGCAAGACCCGACGGATATGGTTCGGGAGTTGCTGGTACGATTGAGGAAAAAGATCGTTTTGAACTAAGGGCTAATTTATTAAGGAGCTTCGAGAAAACACATTTAGCGATTTGGATAATAAGGATGCGAATGAACACATTGAGAAAGTTCTTGAAATCGTTGACTGTTAGGATTATGAAAAAGACTCGGTCACCCCCGTGTATTGTTTAGTATAGCAAAGCTCGTAGTTGGAAAGTAAGCGTATGACTTTCGGTATTGGGCCCGGGTCTTTTACCCAAGTGTTAAGCCCATACCAAGCATCGAGCTCACAAAACAATATACTATAAACCCCTTTCCAGCCTATAGGAAGGGGTGGTTGTACTGTTTTTGATCACCCCCCCCCCCCCCCCCCCCCCCCCCCCCCCCCCCCCCCCCCCCCCCCACCCCCATTTCCAGCTATTGGCATTTTCTCTCACTAGAAACCTCACTTTCTCTCTCTAGATAATTAGCCAACCCAATCATCCAGAATGAAAAAGAAATGTTAAGATAAAGGGTGAAAAGAAAGCAGCCATCCTTAAACATTAGGCAGAAATCGGGTCACTATATATGCTGTCAGAATCACATGTTTGATTGCGACATTGAGATAAGTATCATGGACCAGTGATACGCTGCACAACCCTCCTATCCACTTAAGATCCTCAAAGGATTCTTGCTTTCATTTCTCATGGAGTTCAATACATTGCTATTGTCTATTCCTCGAGTTAGATGATATTGACTCAAAAGGTTGGAGTACTGCTCTAGCCTCCGACTAATAAATACCAAAAAATGCACTATTGAGTCTAGAGCCATGAGATCATCCTTAAATCTCGTTAGGACACTAATACAAACTATGCTTGTTCATCACACTATCTGATAACAAGTAAAGATCTTAAGAGTCCTACGCATTATCCTCGTGGTATTGCCAGAACATTCGAGTGATACGAAAGTACTCACAATGAAGATGGAAATCCTTCTAGAGCCAACATCAAACAAGCTCTTGGTAGGTGACATGTGAGATCCTCTTGAGGATCAAGCTTGTGACAACTGGAAAGAAACGATGGTGCGATTCTTTATGAATCACACTTGTTCCAGGCAGTGAATTGACGAATCGTTTTGGAAAAACCTTTCGATGTGCTCAACAACAGATTTTCTAGCACATCGACTGTGAACATCTTTCAAAACAAATGTGTTTCTAATGAAATTTGATTTTGTGCTATAAAACCCTCTCGATGTGTCACAAAAACTACTTTCTCAAGCGACACGTCGATTGATTTTCAAATCAAGTTTTCTCTTTAATCGGTAAGATAGTAACTAACCGATTCACTCTTATCGTGTTGTCTGCTTTGAGACGTTCCGATACAGAGAACAGGCAAGTATGGAGAATTTGATGGTTACACATCAGATGATCCGATACTTATACTGGAAATCCTGTCAAGGAGATTCTTCTTAAGATGAATCTATTGATCCCATGGTCGGTCCTTCACGGATCGGAGGTTAATCCAACCAGACTCGGTCGCGAATAACAAGTCAAATTCGTCCACATGCTTGATTGTAACTTTTTTTTACAGGATCAAGTTATGGTGGAAATGGAGATACCTCGTTCCAGTGAAGTCAATTCACAGCCCCATGCTCACACTTAATATTTTCAATCAAAGACAACATGACAACCTAAAGACCTACAACACAGCTTTCGCTACCCTGATATGTTGTCATGAATCAAGAAAAGTGTGAGCAGCCGGGTCTGATGGTCACAACCATAACATGAAGGCAATGCTACTCAACAAGGATGATTAAGAGATTTAAGATGAATGATGATCTCAAAGAAAGCTCAAAGATCGCATAATTCTAAGGGACAAATCTCGAAGTTCACTACATAACGTACAATGATCTCAAAGAATGGAGAATCAAAGACTACGAGCTACAGACAGAAGGTCGAAGAACTAGAATGCTATTATTCAGAATAGTATTTTATGGGGGGTGCCCTCCTTAGAGGGAGGATTGTTAGGATTATCGAAAAAGACTCGGTCACCAGACGCGATGTATTATTTGTATAGTAAAGCTCGTAGTTAGAAAGTAAGCGTATGACTTTCGGTATTAGGCCGGGTATTTTACCCAAGTGTAAGCCCATACCCAAGCCCATAGAGCTCACAAACACTTGTATATAAACCCCTTTCCAGCCATAGGAAGGGGTTGGTTGTTCTTTTTATCACATTTCATGCTATTGCATTTTCTCTCACTAGAAACCTCACTTTCTATCTCTAGATATATAGCCAACCCAATCATCCATGCTTGTGTTATGATATCCAATATACTACATTGACTTATTCCATGTTCCTAACATCACCGTGGATCAACTAATGCTCCGAGTCTTCCCTATATACTTAACTGGAGCCGCAAGTCGTTGGCTAAGAAACGAACCAACTAGTTCGATCAAAACTTAGGAAGACCTTAAAACTAAGTTTTTTGACAAAATATTGCCCACTGTCGGGAAAGCTAGAGTGTAATACTCGGTCAAGTCAAAATTTCCCTAGTTCTAGCTTATGGGCCTTATTTCTACATATTTTTATATTATATTATTATTATTATTATTATTATTATTATTATAGCCAAATTTCAAGTCATGTGGTCTTTTAGCTTCCAAGACATCGAGAGTCCTAACCGACAAGACCGGGAGCGTCCCACAAAACTGACAGAACCTCGAAGCGTACCTTACTTTCACCAGAAGGAATCTCTACGAAGGGATCAAAACTAAGAATCGCAAAACCAAATCAACTTTATTTATTGAAAATTATTATTTTTATAGTTTTTAAGCTGATGGGAGCAAAAAGCCACAATTAACCTCTATGAGCTCTAAAGAGATCCAACTACTACACGCTTAGCATCTAACTTATATTTAACTCTATCATTTTTTGTTCTTTGCAAAATTTTAAAGTTTAGCAAACGCTTAGTCTCGAAAGCTAAGGGGAAAGCTAGAGTGCAAAACTCGGTCAATTCAAAATATCCCTAGTTCTACGGGCCTACTTATTTACATATCTAATTATAACTAAGAGATTTTTTTGGCTAAAGTAAAACAATAAATTTTAAAATTTAGGTCAAAACGGGGCTGCGTGGGAACACAAATAGGCACAGGTATGATCAGTTTCGACAGAAATACCCCCTGTCGGGTTTTACCCCCACACTTAGGAACAAAAAAGGCAAATGCAAAAAATTCCAAATGTGAAAGGGGAAATAAAATCAGATATATATATATGATCAGGATTGAGGATTCTCAGGATATAAATATGAAGATCGACTGGAGACCGAGTGATTGGAGGATTGAAAACAAGCACGAAGGTCTTCACGATCAAAGAGAATCCTTCAAGCAAAAATGGATACCCATAAAGCACAACAAAGAGAGAAGCACTCCCCCACACTTATTCATTATTATACTACTAAACTGATATATTATTACTACTAAGAAAGATAGAAAGAGAAAGAGAACACGAGTTGCCTCCCGAGAAGCGCTTGTTTTTGTTCGAGTCTCTAGCTTGACTCTAGTGTTATTTCATTTTAGGTCCATGGTTAAATTCATCACCCGATGTGAGGTGAGGATGGTAATAGCAATACATCACCTCCGTAGGTGAGTATGCAGCAGGACAGGGTGATGGCATATGATGAGAACTAAAAGAAGGGGTCTCTATCACCCTCGTCTTCCCACCCGACTGTGTCAGGGAGAAGAATAGATCAAATCTTTCCACTTTCCTTAAGCAAATCTGCTTAGTATCGGGAAGTGGTAGATCTAGTAAGGAGGACTCTGTAGGTAACAAAGCTGGAGATAGATCGGAAGATGTATCTTCATTAAGCAATTGTTCAAAATAAAGAATGTCACCCTCTGAGTCGTGATACCTATCATCAATTTTAGTAGGAATTGAATCGTCTAGGCCGAACTCAGCGATGAGCTCCTCAAAAATGTCACTAGTCTCAGATGATCTAGACATCGAATCAGAATTACCTAAAGGTTCATCAAACACTCTTGGGACTGTGATAGGGTCATCGGCTAATAAACGTTCTAGTTCTTCTATGTCCCTACTAGGATTGAAGTCAATTTTCCTATCCCCCATTGAGAGGGTGTCCAAATGCTCTCCTAAAAGTAAGTCGATATCTATAATAGCATCTCCCAAAACATCAGTACATGGTAAGGGTAGTGTGACTAGCAAAGTGGACTCATCAATAACTAGAGTCAACTCAGGGGGTCCAGACTACTAATGTCCTCAAACTCCTCATCAAAAAGCAGATTATCATTACAAAGGTAAAATCATCAATAAAGTCAAAGAGAGGGTTTGAGAAAGTCACATCATAAGATATAGGTTTTGAATCATCACCTAAAGGCTCTTCAGACATTCCTTTAGTTAAACTCGGATTTTTGATTAAATGATTAAAAATGTAACATCCCGCTCCGATAAAGAGACCAAGAGTCACATTATGGTGTCATATCAGAACATATAAACGCAAGCGAAAGACTTTATTAAATAAAAATACTAAGTCATGTAACAAAATGACTTCCAAAAGTATTAAATTCCAACAAAGTCTAAATGAAAAGATATCTTTAAATGAAAGAAGTCTTAAACATAAATCCAAACAAAGAAAATCTATCAAGGGTCGGTCCTCTAAAAGCTTCCTACTCTCAACACTTAAATTCCAGCTTCCCGCTTATTACCTGCCGCAGGAAAAGAACGCGGCTTAGCTAACGCTCAGTGAACATATATAAAAATAAAAAGGTAATAAGACAAAAGAATGAATGAAACGAATCACGAGAACCTGCTAAACAAATATCATACGAAATACGAATCAAATGAATAAGAATCAAGAACAACAAAGGAATGCCCACGAGCTCAGATAAATGTCTAAACATGATACATGAATAGACCCTAAACAAATATAATCATATAGCCACATAATAAGTTGTACACAGGATTTGCAACTCCTAATGTACCAAATGTGATATGGGGTGTATAGCACACACACAACCATTCACCTGAACTGAACGGAACAAAGTACCTAGGATGCATCCATACGCTCCCTGCAAAACAAAGTCATATCCATATACACAAGTACAATGACGAGTATACATACATATCAAATCATAATAAGTGCACATACAAAAGGGAACGCCGTGGACTAATCACACCGCCACATATAATGTCATTCTATTGGTGCATCAATGACATGGTCATGGTACCTCCATGACTAGATACAAAGAGCTCGGGCAAAGATTTAAGAAAACTAAACAAGTTACCAATAGTTCGATCAAGATAACGGATCTAATATCATATTCAAACAAAGATCAAAGGAATCATGAATGCAAATATCAAATCAAACAGAATATCAACGAATGTCAATGAGTCATGAGTACGGATAGCAAATCAGACGGAATATCAAACGAATCAAAGTAGTTAAAACAAATGAGAATCAAATCATGAGGTGTCCTTACAAAAAGGACGGAATATATGTACCTTAACGAATAAGCAATCGAAGAGAAATGAATACAAAGGCAAGAGATCACAACACCTTCACTGAATCTATAAGAATCCATGATTACATATTATTATCTATCTTATTTCATAAGTCTATTACTTAATCATACCATAAATAAAGTTTACTTGACTTAATTAATGTTTCCAAAAATTTCAGATTTTGACTACTTATTTAAGGTAAGTTTCCATACATAAATGACCCATAAAAACATCTTCTAAATTTACACCAAAAATCAAAAAGGTTCCTACATATGTCTAATACACCCCTGATCATTGGTTTAATTTATTTCAATGTTTAAGTATCCCTTTGACCCTTGTTACCCAAAACTGATCACGAATTTGATCTGACAGAACCTTCAAAAAGTTCACACGTAAAAACCCAACTTAAACAATTTACAAAATTATGAAACAAATCATGG
>BQNB010010260.1:0-71050 GCA_026074375.1 Tanacetum coccineum
TGCAGTTACCATCTTTCTCTCTTTTCTCTCATCTTTCTATCTTCCTCTTTCTCTCTTTAAACCTCTTTGTCTCTCTTTCTAAAACTTTTCTTATTTCGTGTGATAATATGTAAAAGATATAGGCTAACATATGGTATTAGAGCTTTGCCAATCTGAATACCCGATGTCGATGATTGCTGTGAATTTTCCATTAAGACGTAGTTTGCATTGAAGTCCTCAATCTCATCAATATCTCATGCAACATCAATTAAGTTAAACTCTTCAGCTTGGAGTTGGATCCCTGACTCTTCCTTTTGAGTAGTCAGCAACTGAGTCTGAAGATAAGCAGCATCCATTCTCCTTGGTCTAATTGTGCGGTTCCTAGCAAGATAACCTATTCCTTGGCAGTTGTAATACCTGATCTTCATTATTCCTATTTGCATTGCCCTTAGCCCATGCTGCTACAACATTATCATTCCCATTCTGATTTGCATTCTAATTAATAATCGGAAGAGCAATCCCTGTTCTGATTTCCAACATTCTGAACTCCCGGATTCTGAACTGGATTTTGAACAACCCAATTCCTGACATTCTGTACCGTATTATATCCATTCTGATTCCCTGCGATTTGCCCAGCATATTGTCCTACTTGATTCCTACCATGACCGCCAATCTTCTGTATATTTGTCTATCATGTCCCATATTCATATCCGGCTGTGTAATCTGCCTGTTGCATGGGTTTGATGAAATTCTTTGATTGTTGTTGGTTAGTGTAGAATAGTTGAGTTTGAATGTTTTAGCCATTAAAAAAGTGACATGTTCATTGCAGTTGTAGGATCTAAAATGTCTATGAGATTTGGCATTAGTTGTTGCATGTAGTTCTGGTTGAATGATGATTGTAGGTTGTAGTTGTTGTTGAGTGGTATATGTAAGCAATGTTTAATTACTACTAATCATGATGTCTGTGTGCTTACCTATGTGAATGACATGAATTCTTATAATACTAAACAAAGGGCTGATGTTTCAACCATTGAAAGTCAAAAGAAACAAAATCCAAAGGTGAAGAAACCTAATAAAGTAGGCTCAAAAGAAAGACTTGCTTTACCTACACCTAGTGAACCTAGTATTTGCCGTAGGTGGTCACCAACTGGAAGGATTTTTGACTGTAATGACAAAATAATAAAATCTAAGGCCTTTAAGGGTCAATCTAACAATTCTAATGGTGATAATGCATATACTTCTAACCCTCAGGCGCCTTCTAGCAAACAATTTCCAACTTCTACTTCTTTTCTTGGCAGGTTGTCCAAATCTTTTATGGTGCGTCGACTCGGGTTGTTCCAAGCATATGATCGGCAACTTAAAGCTTCTCATTAATTTTGTCTGAAAGTTTCTAGGAACTGTCCGCTTTGGAAATGATCATATTGCTGCAATTCTGGATTATGGCGATCTTCAATGAGGGAATATTCTAATTACAAGGGTGTATAATTCTCCCAGGCAAATGGTATAATTCTCCCAAGCAAATGGTATAATTCGCTTGGTAAAGTTCACCTAGAGAAAATGTATAATTCGCCTAGGCAAAACTGCAGGTATAATTCGCCTAGTGTAATGGTATAATTCGCCTAGGCAAACCGCAGTTATAATTCACCTAGTGTAAATTTTTTCCGAAAACACACTTTTTCAAATCACTTAAAGACATACTTTTTGACGTTTTTGCTTAATTTTTCTTGTACAACTTACTATCCTAATACTAGTAGAATCTTTAAAACAAAAACTTTATGGTTTTTAATACAAAAATTAAAAATCAAGATTTTGAGTGCAAAACACCTTTCAAACCAAGTGAGTCAAAAAGAACAAGTTTTTGATGTTTTTCCTACGTTTTTCTTAAACAACTAGCCTATACTAAGATAAAATAAGAAGAAAGATGAAAGCTTTATTGTTTTTAACACCAAAATGATGAAATTCGTTTGAGTGCTACGGTACAGATACTCTAACAACCAAACGCACACAAAAATACCAAAAGAAACCCCTTGGCTCTTGATACCACTTGTTACGTGGATCAAAACTACCTTTTTAAGGGGTCTTGGATGATCAAAGAAGATAAGATAAAACATCTTTTCTAGTGAGAGAAAGTAAAGAGAGAAAAGGAAGAACTATGTATTTATTAAGAAAGAAGAAGTTACACAAAATGATTCAACCAACCCTTCATTGAGAGTCATGAGGAGTATTTATATGCCTAACACTTGGCATAACTATCCCAAGTTTACAATAAGGATCCATGTGTATCACGCAGTGTCTATAGCTATTTCAATTCACATGTAAGACGCTAGCTTTACAAAATAGTAAGACTAACAAAACCAGAAAATTAGGGTTTATGAAATATAAGGGAAAAGCAAATAAGTACGTAAGCTCACATTTAAGGTTACACAAATACCCGCTAAGTATTAGTATACCCATGAAATGAATGATAACTTTATTGCTATTGACGGGTTAATATTGGTAACTTTAGACCTTTTACTTTTATTTATGCTCCTTTACTCACTTTTAGTTCTCATAAGAGCACTTGGTGTGCACAAGTTATAAGGCAAGTTATAAGGCCGGTTATGACTGGGACTTGTCCGGGTCATGGATGGGTCTGGCTAGTTATGGTCGTGTCTGGCCGGTTCTTGACCGGTTATGACCGGGTCTTGGCTGGTTATGGACGTGTCTGGCTAGGTCTGGTCGGTTATGGCTTGTCTGCCTGTTATGGTCGGGTCTTGGCTGGAATATCCTGTTAGATATGCTTCTACCTTACTCCTCATTTTAAGTGCAAAACGAGTTGAGGGATCATTTAAAGTTCCTAGACCATATGTTTCTTCTATGATGGCATCTATAGATGAAGATGTGTAAAAATCCTCACTCGCTGATCAAGATGACGTTGGAAGTGGTGTATCCATCGGTGGATAAAATAAAAATAGAAAGTACCGTGATTCAAGTGGAAGCAAAACCTTTGATTCAGGTAATCATTAGTAACTATAAGTGATCGTTTTATATCTTGCAGATGGCACTCTAAATTCCTAACACGTATGAGTTACTTTAAGCAAACATTTGAATGTAATGTAATCTCAGTTTGATCTATAGTCAAACCATTAGAGAACGATCGACTAGATATGCTTCTACCTCTCTTTCTGGGTTAACATGGCTGTTTGAGATAATGTTTTTGATCTTGTTAACATTATCGAACTTTTGTATCAGATTTGCGCCCACACTGATACTGATTTTGTATTCATATGGTGTAGCATGTTACTCCTTCATCTAGAAGTTCCAGAAGCGGTGATCATCGCGGTTCTAGGATAGGAGTGAAGGTCGGCTGGTTTCAAGGAGATATATTGACGCTAGGGATTATTGACACCGTTCAGAACCATCACCTCGTTACGAAATAGACAATATAGATTATGAAAATAAAAGAAGCAGGTATGAAGTTTAATTGCTACATTCATTGGCAAACCTGTTATGCTTGATTCATACACAAGTTCCATATGTAATGATTCGTGGGGTAGGAGTAGCTTTTCTCGGTGCTTAAAAAAATTAAGGTAAATTCAGTGGCCGGTCTCGTGAATGTTGTTACTATTGGTATTCCTTCACTTACTGGGGATGGTTTAACCAAAGAAACCATCCGTGTTTAGTATGAATGGAGGCTGCGCCCATGTGTGATATATGTAAGATATTTGGTCATGTTCATGACAATTCTCCTAAAAAGGTGGTGTGTCCTCCTATTGTTGCTACTTCTAATGTTGTTACTCATACTGTTGAGAAGACTAATGTTGGTTTCTAAACTGTGGGAAAAAGGAAGAAAAAGGGTAAATCCAAGTCTACTAATGGTGGCCAGTGGTCCCTCGGTAAAACAAACTGTTAGGTATGAGCCTAAGGCGACTACGAACACACCAAAGAATAGAGCTACTAATGTGGGTAATTCATCTAAATTGTCATTTATGACGAAGACCACTGTTACTTCTACAAAGAAAGGTAATATTGCTACATCTAATCCTTATTGTGCTTTGGAATATGAAAGTGATAGAAGATGTTGAAAATATATATGATGAATCAACTAACTTATTTCAAAATACAAAAACCAGTGAAAGTTCATCTACTTTCACTGCTGCTAGTTAGCTTGTTTAGCTTGGTCATTTGTTTCTAGTTTCAATAATATGTTGTTTCTAGAGTTGTAAGTATTTACGGCATGTCATATGCATTCCATCTGTACTTAATATTTTTGGTTTTAATATATTTACCGGGGTAACCCTTTACCCAAAAAGAAAGAGGCAGATATGAAAGTTCAAGGAGAACTACTGGTATAGCTCAAGGTAGGCTAGACTCTCAAAGTAGAAAGTTTATGGGAAAAATCATCAAAATACACATTTTTACAACTGGTGGCTATTTTGGTAGAAGCTACTTTGGTAGAAGCTACTTTGCGCTAACTAAACCTTGTTGATCAAAAAAGCTGTTATATGCCTAACTGGTGTTTGGAATAAAGGTTTAAACAGATGGATATGTATCATCTTGGTTTTGAAAACCTTTGCCTCACAAGCTTTTCTATCTTATGATACAGTGTGTTTGGGATAGGCAGCTGTATTGTATTGTAAAAATCATAAGGATATGTATCTTGATAGTGAAGCTCTTGTGTCTTCATTGGCATATATGTTGTATTTGGGATGTTTATTGAGGAAAAATGATGCTGAGTTGATGTTGTGATGAATAAAGATAGAATTATCTTTCTGTATGGATTAGTAGTGTAATAAGTGCTGTATGAATTATCTCAGCTTAGGTATGTCCATGCTAACACACAATGTAACTTGTTCAAAGTTTGGGTTATTAGTATTTTTACCTTTTGACAAAAAAATACCCGTAAATTTGGTAAACGTCACAAAATTTATGAAACTATTACTGTAATATCAACTCACAGTAAATATGTTAAACCACACATAATCATAAACATGTTTGACACATATGATACGTCACCAAGAAAGTAAACGTACTCTTATGTCTCTTACACTTTAGCAACAAGAGAATTAAACCACACATGTTTAACAACGTAACGTTTATTTAACAACGACATGAACTGCTCCTTGTTGCAGTTACTTTCAACTTCACCCAGCAAGCTTGGTATTAGACCTGAAAGAGTTTAATAACAAAACCATGTTAGTGATGATTTATTGACTAGCTCAGGTAAAATCATATTCTACAAAAAGAAAGAACATAGTACCTTATATATTTTGAAGCGCATTGAGAATACTCTGCAATTCAGTGACAACGATTTCTGTTTTCATTCGTTGCGGTGGGGAATCCACAGAGCATGATACTCCAATCTTGATAATTGCAACCAAACATTCTTCCTCTTTCTTTGCATTAGCTTCCGTACTTTGCAACACAATTGCATCATCATCAATAACATTTGTTACATGATCCGGTAATGCCATGGAAGCAAATTTATGAATGCTAAGACCCTCATTAAACATGTCGTCTGTCGGCTTTTTCCCAGTCATCAACTCTAGTAATAATATTCCAAAACTGTAGACGTCCCCACTACTTGTCATCTCACTCCCGATACCATACTCTACAAATTAAAAAAAAATAATTAATTTACAAAAGGTAGCCAGTAAGTATATATAAGCATTATGGAATAAAAGTAGAGTTACCTGGAGGTGCATAACCAATTGTTCCTTTAACCCCAGTTGAGCTGTTTTGGTTTAAGTTTGTACCAAGTAGTCGAGCTAAACTAAAGTCTCCAACATGAGCCACCATATCAGCGTCAAGTAGAATGTTGCTAGGCTTCAAATCGCCGTGAACTATTGTTGTTTGGCAGCGATTGTGAAGATAATCAAGTGCAGTTGCAACATCTCTGAGAATATTTATTCTTTGAAGAAGGTTGAGTTTTGATGTATTTGCACTTGAATGAAGCCAATCGTGTACACTTCCATTTGGCATAAACTCGTAAACCAAAGCTTTAAAATCATTGCCTTGGAAATCAACACTTGAACATGTAGTTATTATCTTCAACAGATTACGGTGTCGAATATTCTGTCATGCTTCACATTCTGCTAAAAAACTTTTGTGAGCTCCTCGATTTTGAAGATGTAGAACTTTGACTGCAACAAATTTATCATCATCACAATCGAGGATTCCTTTATAAACAGAGTTGAACCCACCCTCCCCAATTAAATTTGCTATGGAGAAGCCGTCAGTAGCCTTGAGAAGCTCATTGTATGAAACTTTCAAGAACCGTTCATTCCCTGAAGATTGAGATGGTTGACTGTTGCGTTTCTTCTTACATAAAACATACACACCACATAGTACAACGAGCAATGTAGGTGCAATCAAAATGAATAATACGAAGAAAGGAAACCTTTTTTTCTTACTACCCGTCTCTTTGCATTTGTGTAACCCAAGTGTAACTAAACCACCACATAGTCTGTTGTTCCCCAAAACCGAAAATGCACTTGCATTGGCAAACACTCCTACAACTGGTACTTCACCCTCAAAATCATTAAAAGATAGGTTTAAAAACTCTAAGGAAAACCGTGTATAGAAGAATTGGGGAATTTTGCCTGATAAATTATTTTGAGACATGTCGAGTACCTCTAATCCTCTCAAGGAACTTATTGAAGATGGTATTATGCCTTGAAATTGGTTCCCTCGTAGGTTTAATGTTGTAAGGCTAACACACTCACTAAGGCTACTAGTAATGGTACCTGATAAATTATTGTAAGATAAATCGAGAAAGTTCAACATCTTGAGGTCTTTAATATCCAACGGAATTAAACCAGACAAGCTGTTTTGAGAGAGAACTCTACCGATTGTTTGTGATGGAAGTGGAAGAATTTGTTTGGGGATTTTTCCACTGAGTCTATTGTCTCGAAGGTTTAAAACAATAAGTTCTTTACCCTTCCTGAGGCATGAGGGAATGTGGCCTGCTAATTTGTTGGAATATAAATAAAGTTTATTCAACAATGATAAGTTCCCAATGGCATCAGGGATAAGCCCTGAAAACTGATTGCCAGCTAGAACAAGAAGTTGTAGCTTTTGAAGTTTACCAATGGTAGTGGGGATTTTTCCTTTGAATTGATTAGGTCCTAACTCTAAAATGGTCAAGCCAACTAGTCTACCTATACTTGAAGGGAGGGTTCCAAATAATTGATTTTCTCCTAACCATAGAGAGTTGAGTTGATCAGAAAGATTACCTATTGATATCGGAAGCATTCCTACTAAGTTGCAATTATAAAGATCCAAAACTACTAATCTGGTGTAGTTTTTCAAAGAATGAATAAACTTCATGTCATCAGCTTCTCCTCGTCTATGGAGGTTGTTATTTTCTAAGTATATAATTTTAATTTCTCTTAGTTTTAAAAAATCGATTGTCAACTTCCCACTAAAACTGTTGTTAGTCATTTCAAGATATACAAATTTAGAACAATTAGAAATAGAATGTGGAAGAACTCCGGTGAGTTTGTTATTCCTTAACTGAAGCCGCTCAAGATTTGGGAGCTGATTAACAATTTCTGAAGGAAGACTACCAGTGAGGTAATTTTCAGCTAAGGAAAGATTAACTAGGAGTGAGAGGTTGAAAATGAAATGAGGGATGCTTCCATATAAGTTGCACTCACGACAGTAAAGTTCAGTCAAGCTTTTCCAAAGACCCAAGGTATCTGGAATGCTCCCACCCAACGGGTTCTCAGTTGCAGCGAACATTTCCATTGATGTGATATTCCCCAAGAAAGGTGGAATTCCACCTGTTAACTTATTGTGGTAAATTACAAGACGATAAAGTTTCGAGAGTAAACTCATCTCCTTGGGTATGCTTCCAGCTAGACTATTTCGAGCGAGCCAAAGGTCTTCGAGGTTAGAACAACCAGATAAGTTTGTTGGAATGACTCCACTGAACTTGTTTTCATGAAGACCAAGACGACGTAGCCTAGATAAACGTCCTAGTTCATGAGGAATGGTTCCTTGAAAGGTGTTGTTCCTGAGATAAAGCTCACTGAGGAAGCTGAGGTTTCCTACATAAGGAGACAACGAGCCTTCTAAGCCATTTGAAACCAATTGTAAAGCAGTCACTCTTTTGTGCCGCTTTCCACACGAAACACCACTCCATTTACAGAAATGAAAGGAATGGTTCCACGAGGTTAGAACGTTGTATGGATCATGGGTGATCTTTGACTTAAATGACAACAACGCGTGATAATCAGTCTCATTACCGCCATAGGAAGCAGAGATGGTGGCGGAAGTAAGCCATGCTATCATGAGACCGTAAAAGAGAAAAGAAATACGAGAGGAAGATGATAAGTAAATTATTGCTTGTGGTGACTTCATTTTTGTAAATTAGCTTAAAATCATAAGAATAAGTATTGGCTTTTTATAGTCGGGTTGAGCAAGAAAATTTGATGGATAATCATATCACCCACTGTCTATCATCAACTAAGAGCACTTAGGTTCATGTCTATAATCATGTCATATAAGACTTTGAAGAAAACTTGGAAGTGGGTAGACTAGAGTGCATTTAGGTTCATGTCTATCATCCACTACGAGCACTTCCTTTTGAAGGTATTGGGTTTCTTTATTTCCACAATTTTCTTTCTTTCTATATTTCAAGGTGTAAGACTTCACTCGAGTTCATTTGCAAAATGTCTCAATGAAATACTTTACAAGATAACTCAATTTATTAACTATCATTTAAGCATAAATTCTGTGTTGCTTGAAGGATTACTATAACTTTATAGGATAGGAAAACTTATTTGAGTGTATACCCATTAAAATTGTTGAAGATTAAACTAGTTTTTTTGACATCTTGATTAGATTCAAAATAACAATGAAGGTATAAACAACGCAAACAAATGGAGGTTTTAAGAAGGCATAAAAAGTTGGACTTTCTAAAATGATTAAACTGTTTTATGTGGACACTTCAATTTCAGTGGTGTCAAGATACATGATGGGTGAAAATGAGAAGGTTTTGCTAAAATGTGAAAATGAGAAGGTTTTTCCAACCCATAGTAACTATTTGTTGCTAGTTAGATATTGGAAGGTATAGTCTTGAAGCAATAATATGATAGTACATTAGTTACTAATAGTAACTGATTTCTATGTATAATCATATCATAAGAGACTTTGAAGAAAATTGGGAGTGGGAAGACTAGACTTGTTACTTTAATCATGCCATGAGCAACTTATTGTCTATCATCCACTAATTTCTTGACTAGTAATAACTATTTCCTATGTATAATCACAAAAGACTTTAAGAAGACTTGGGATAAGTAAGAAGAGTAGCATAACCTATAATGTAAGAGATAATGGTCCAAGATATAAGCAACTTGACACCTTCCTTTTGGCTTGAGAATGCAACTTGTAAACATTCAATCATGCATTTTGGTATAGAACTTCTATACTAGAAGCAATTTTTAATGTTAAAAATGTTTATAAAAATGATGGATTTTGTGAGGAGATTCGACATCGGAACACATCGCTGTTGGCCATTGGTATTCATCAGTTATTTTTGGTGGTGGTTGTTGTTCTTCGGTAACAATGTCTTCTGCGGTTTTTCCCCATTCTTTTGTTTTTAACGAATTTATCAGAGAAGATGCTTATTAGCTTATCTGTAAAAGATCCAATCTAATACGAGTTATGAGTGCATGTCGATGTACCTCGGGTTGAATATAGCCAACAATAACAAGATGTAATTCTTCACCATAGAAATCTCCATCAAACATATGAAGTAACCATGGTTCCTGATACGAGTAAAAACAGAATGTTCAGCAAGGACAGCTGCATACCCTTCCACTGATAAATTAGCTGAAACAGTAAAGATAATCATTAAGCGCTAAAACTAGAGTTATTTATATTTTTCAGAGTCTATGATCTGTTGACGATTATCAAGAGCTGAGCTTTCACCAACCAAGGCTGGGGTCTTCTAGACTCGCCTGCAACCCACTTAAGGTTGAAAGACAGCCGAGGTGTAGATGTGGTAATTTCGACCGAGTACTTATGAACGGGTCGATTCAGGTTATGTGCTATCGCTAACTGGTATAATATAGAGACACGTCAGTCGGATCGAAAGTCCGCAGAAAAGCAAAGGCCTCATTAATCATTTAACTAAAAGAATTAGATTATTACTAAACGACAACTTTTGTTATGATATTTGGTACATATGACCTCTTACCCAACCCAACCGACTCATTCTTTTTGCCTTACTTCTACAAAGCAAAGACATAATTCCTGCTATACATACTAGTTTAAAGATAGGATTGCTTTGTAAGAGATGGTACAGCAACCACGTCTATTTCAGCAGCTTTAGTAGCAGCAATGCCTGGTCCCATGTTACAAGTCATTGTTATTAAAAGTTTCCATAGCAAAAATGTACCCTGTGAAGATAATAAGTTGTAAACTTAACAGTTGTTTTTAGAATCTCACAATGAATCTTCGATGACGAGACATTTGGAAGGATCAACACTTAGGGGGTGTTTCTTTTCGTCTTAGTGGGGAAGCAAAGTGGACTCAAAACTTTAATACCTCTTAATATAACCACTTAATTTGGTAAACACCCCCTTAGCCTCTTACATTAGTGAAAAGAACTTAAAATGACTAAAAACGACTCTTGCCAACCTGCAAATGGTAACTAATTAGAAATTGTATTACATATCTCTTAGTGACATAAATACTTTCAACTATATAGATTTTGTTTAAATAATTTCTAAAACAAAAAGTCTATCTTATTAAAAACTAAAAGCAAGTAAGACAGGAAAAAAGAAATAAGAATGCACCAGTAGTCATTGGAATTGGTTGCTATAGCATATATAATTGTTTAATCAAAGAACTCAGCCTTTTATGCATACTTAGGAGTTTTGTCGATCGAGTATATATAAACAAATATTACCCCCCCCCCCCTCTAATCCAAATTCCTGGCTCCGTCTCTAATTTAGAATACAACTTAAAATTGATAGTTGTAATTTTAATTTTCACTTTGTTTCGATGCTATCTCTTTCTCGAGTTGGAGTTAAGAAGGAAAATGAAAGAAAATGAAAATGAAACAGGAGAGGTCGTGTTCTCGAGTATTACTTAAGAAAGGAGATGGAAGGAAAAGGAAGAAAACTTAGTGTTATTTAGAAAGAAATGGAAGTAAATTGTTTCCTCCTAATTTTGGGAGGAAAGTGTTGTAACACCCCCATTTTACAATATAGCAGCGGAAGCTAATCTGGGGTATTACTTCATGGAAACAACAATCATAATCATAGAAAATGACTCAAAAGAGACGTTTGTTCAAAAAATACGTTATCATTCATTTCAAATCAGAGTTTTACAAAGGCAGGTCCCAAAATCTAGTTACATACAATGTGAATGATAACAAGTTTTAGCCATCTTCAAGTCTATGCCACTCTATGCCATAAGTTGCTCAATTACCTAGGATAAACATGCATAAAAAGAAGGGTCAACACAAAGGTTAAGTGAAATTCATAGGTTTGATATGTAATAGTTGAATATAAGTTATCATAATGGAAATATTGGTATTGCAGGGATGATTATCATGGAGAACATTACTATCATGGAGAACAGTATTATCATGGACAACAGTATTATTACCTTAAACTCATGAATCACATAAAGAGATATTAAAGAGATATTAGGGGATATTACCCAAATAGATATTAAAGAGATATTGGGAGATATTACCCAAATAGTTATTAAAGAGATATTGGGAGATACTACCCAAATAGATATGTACTTAGGCAATAATATATCAGGATAGCATATAGTTTAGAAAACACTTGCATTCATGGTTTAAAGCAGGTATCACTGGTTTATAAAGTACGTGAGCTTATAAACTTATTAAGTCTTTGAAAACTAATCACATTGTTATGAGTATATAAAAGAGTTTGTAACAAGCATGTATCCCCCTCGCGGGTTATAAAACATGTAAATAAGTAAAGGCGATGTTATGAACTTCACCTGATAGGTAGATGCAATAAATATTTCAAAATGAAAGCGGACGACCTTATCACAATCTTAACGGGAAAGGTTGATATAGCAAAATGATAGTAAACAGCCACGTCACACAACCTGTGTAAATATGTCAAGTCTTAGGAAGATTTTACTTTAGAACTTTGGTTCAGAGAGTTATGAGTTTGATTGAAGAGTTTGAAATTATTGTATCACCGTTCAAGCCATCATAATTCAAAAGTCAGTAAACGTTTGAGGAGCTAGGGCATTTTAAATCGTAAACCCAACAACTCAGTCAAAACGTAATACCAAAATGAAGCTCCTTAATATGAAGCTCCCTAGTATTGTGGTACAATAGAGATCCAGGACATGATTTATAAAAGCACATCGATGATGAATGATATAATGGTTATAACATAATCGGTTTTAAGCGTTTTGATCAATATCTGGAAATTTTAAGCACGTCAAGCATTAATTAAAGTTATGTCTAGTAAGGTTTTGAACATGATTTTATACTTTTTCAAAATGTTACATTTTTGACCCTGGAGTATGAAAAGTGGCAAAATATACCCTTGGAGTTTGCACTTTTACGAGTTTGGTCTTTCAACTTTAAAAGATATACCAAGTAAACCTTGTACTTTGGAAAGTGACATAATAGACCCCAATAGTTATAACTTTGATAAAATGACATTTTTAGCCCCTTTAGTTATAAGTTTAAGAAAGTTATGATATATATCCCTTGCATGGAATACTTTTGCAAAACAAGTCCGAATTTCCATGGAAGCTTATTTTAACATTCCAAAAGACATTTTCAGGTTATAGCTTATTAATATAAGCTAAAATATGAAGGTTTAACATAACAAAAGTTTAAAATAACAATTCGTTAAGCTAAGAAGCAAAACGGGTCAAATTAGGGTTTCAAAACGTAAACGCGCGAGTTTTAAATTCAAATTCCTTCAATAATCAATAAAGTGGTTATAATAACATTAGTTAAGCATGTTAGGATAGATTACAACAATATTTAGCCATTATAACATTTACTTTTAAGAAAAACATAAAATTAGGGTTTCGGGTGTACGACTTTGGATCAAAACGGAAAATAAGCATGAATTGAGTTATGAAGCTTTAACAAGAGTATATTTAGGATCATATGAATATTATAAGGGTGTAGTAGTAGGTATGAAGTTGATAGAACCTAGGTTTGAGCTTATAGCTTGGAAACGGGTCGAAATCGGGACTTATAGCTTTGTACGCCTAGAATAACAACTATGGGGCTTCATTTCTTGGTTTCTTTTGCTTCCTTTCTAAACTTAAGCCTTCTTATCGTCTATTAGAATACATATTGAGCAAATGATTGCTGCTATGATGGGTTATAGAGGAGGAAGTGAGGGATGATTTGAAATGAAGAGTATGTGCTCCTATTTATAGTGTTGAAGACCCTTAAAGGCCAAGAAACTTTGATAACCAGGTTAGGACACATGGGGGGTGATGTGGAGAGGCTAGGGGCTGAGTAAGGAATGCTATGGTGCAAGGTGGAGGTGGTTCTAGACGTTTTAGGGGTGTTTGGTTTGATTTATACATGGCTGTTTTTGGACAGCCAACATCAGTCTTGGTAAAATGGTTGCCATTTGCAAACCGTAACTCCGTTGAAGCTCAAACCAGTGAGCATTGTTAGATATTTGAGTCCTCTACAACGTTTAGTTTTACATATTTGGGGGTTACTATACAAAAATTTAGAGATAATAGCCATTTACTACAGGTGTGCAGAATCTGCGCACCTTTGCCATTTCGGCTATAACTAATTCATCCGACGTCGAATCGGGTTGATTCCACCGGCAAAATGATCACAAGACATAGGGCTACAACCTAGTGTTTTCACTTAATACCCAGAACCTATTGATTTGCCCAGATCCTATGTTTTATAGACTGATCCGATTCTGAACTAGGGCCTAGTTTTAGGTTTTAGGGTTAGAACTAGATTAGGGTTTTGTTTTAGGGTTTCTAGGATTTAATTCATGTATAATGATGTTATAATGATGAAATAGGATTTGTAATGTTGTAAATTAAGTATTTACAACTTATTTGATTAATGGTTTAGGTTTAAAACGGATAAAAACCAAGAAACGGGTTATGGTTTAGAAACTAGCTCGGTTTAGGGTTTCTTGTTTTGATTTCATGGAATCTTATGAAATGAGAATGAATATGGAATGTAAATGAAGTTCATTACTTGCTTTTAACTTGTACTTAATAGATTGTACGGAATTCCTTAGGAAAACGGAGGTAAAACGGCTATTTTGGATGTCATGCTTAATGACTTGTATATTGAGCTTTTAAGGACTTGTACTTTGACTTGGAGGAAGTTTATATTTCAAATGAGATGTTATGTTACTTGTACATATGCTTTAGTAGCTTGTACATTCATTTTAGATGTTAACTCTTCATGGAATTAGGGTTTAGAGGTATACGATAACGGTTTAAAGCCCGTTTTGATATAATGTTGCAAATGGTACATTATATGAGTAATGTACTTTGTAAAAATGATATTATGATATTGACTTGACATGTTATGATGTTTGCTTGACATATATGTAGATAGGATTGTCATAGGTAGGTTGCGTGGGCTTCGTTAACTTTAAAAACGTAAACTATGTTACATAATGGAATAGAATAAAACAAAATTTTATTACCGTGAAAAAGTAGTACTTAACATAGTAAGTAGATATTACATTGATGAAATACTGGAAAATTATGGGTTGTTATACATCCCCCTTTTTTTACATATGACAGTCCCATACGTCGTATAGAATTATATACGTCGTATGTCTCTATACACCGCATAGGACAAGTCTATACGTCGTATATAGTGTAGACCAGACCTGCATCAACAATAGGTACATAACAACGCCTAAAAAACTTTATAAACTCATAAAACTGAACATCAACTTCATTCATAACATGATAAACATAGTCTAAAAGTTACAACCCATGACGTGTACTTTAAGACCCGTTTTGAACCATTAAAATTTAGGTATGAATGACCTTGTGCCAAACACTACTTTAGTGCACTTTTAACAACATACACTACTTGAAAACATGTACAGTTCTAGAAATAATTTTCATAATTACAAATGATGCTTGGGCATTACGAGTTGTATCATGATGAGGTTTGAAGAGAGCTCGTTTACTATATTCGCGCTTCATCGTTGTTTACCCAAATGCATAGCCTTTTATCATTATGCTCATTACTTGCATTACCAATAAAAACATGATTGAAGCAGCCATAAGCTTATAACTTAGTGAGTAAACGAAATTCATAAACTGAAAACGTGAAGTATTAAACATGTACTAGTATTGCTTCATTTACACGTGGGTCGTAACATAATCGAGAGTGCCTTTCAAACACGTGTTCTCCACTCAGGACGCTATGATGCATCAAGCACGATATCCATTTACGGATCATGAGTGTTATTCAAGCACGAGTGCTCCACTTAGGACATCATGAGTGCATCAAGCACGATATTCATTTAAGAATCATGAGTGATATTCAAGCACATGTACTCCACACAGGATTTCATGAGTGCGTTTAAGCACGTTTACTCCACATAGGATGTCATACCCTCTTCCACGGATGCAATCCAAGTTTCCTACTTTATTCATAACATTAGTGCATTAAGCACATAACATACGAAATGAACTCCCGATTCAACTTGAATTTTTATCACAATAATATAACATCATGGGTCGACATCTGTAATCATAACAAAGCTAGCACGCTCATGGCATGATAACATTAAGTTGAAACTTACTAAACATGAGATGATATCTTATACATGAACTATGTTGGAACCCGTAATCATTATCACTTCACATACATACACGAAATATAGAAAGAAAGAGAGTAAGAAAAGAGATGAGAGAAAGAGGAAAGAAAGAGGTTGGATTATTCTTACAAAAGAGAAGGATAATACAATGAACAACCAACCTCTCTCCATGTGTGGATAGGGGGTATTTATAGTGCCTAGCAAAACCTAGGACACCTATGGTCTTTCTACGGGGCAGGCTTGGGTTTTGGTTGGGCTTAAGCCCATAACGCATAGACAATTAGATTACATAACGATCCTGATACCTTTTTCTAGCCTATTACAACGCGTATTAATAAATTACCGAGACTTCTTTGTAGAATGATCGAAACTTATATTGTTGACTCAATATTTGAGGCTAACAATCTCCCCCAAAGTGAGGTCATTGTATCCTTCGAACTTTGAGCTCTTTGAGATTGTCTTGTCGCTAAGCTCTTGAGTCTTGGTCTTGGTCTTTATCTTTGTTGTAGGCTTGTTCATTCATGTTGTGTGATCTTTGATCTTCAGCCTTTGTCATTGTCTTTTGACTTGGTCTTTAGTTCTGAGATCTTTAAATCTTTTCCTTGTTTGTCTTTGTCATCTTTGCCATCTTACGATCTTGTATCTTGACCAACATGCTCAAACTTTGCATCATCTTGAAAGCTTGCTAACAATCTCCCTTGACAATGTTTGTCTTGATAATCTTGATATCTTTAAGGAAGATCTTGAATATCAGAGTTGAGGAAGTCTTTGTCTTTGTTTGAACTTGAGCTTTCTTGATTCTTGAATCCTTAATGCTTATAGTATGTCTTTGTAGCTTGAGCATGAGCATGTTGTTATGAATCCGACTCAGCTGGAATGGGGTCATAACTTCGTCGTCTTAACCTGCATTTAAATGTTAGTGATAAACAACATATATGGGCAAATATGGCTTTGTCATTCGTCGGAGTTCGGTTGCGTTAACCTCCAGTTCTCCGTTTTACAATATAAATACTATACTTGTGATCAGGTAGATTCATAAAACCTCTTTGACATGGTTTCCAGCTGTACTAGCTTGTTCTTATTACTAGAACGTCTCAAAGCAGACAGCACGATAAGAGTGAATCATTTAGTTACTATCTTACTGATTGAGTCGTCAATTCATTTACTGGACCAAAATTGATATACAGTTGACACAAGCTTGATTCATATAGAATCTCGCAAGTCACCTACCGCAGTGCTGTTTAATGATGTCACTAGAAGGATTTCCATTCGTCACTGTGAATACTAAAGAGTATCACTCTGAATGTTCTAGCAAGATCACAAGGATAATGCGTAGGACTCTTTGTTATCACTTCTGTTCTAAATGTTGAACAACAACTATTTATTAGGAAATGTGTCCTAATAAGACTAATAGATTGATCTATTGGCTCTAGACTCGATTAGTGCATTTTGGTTTTATTGATCGGAGGTTGGAGCTGACTGCCACCTACTCAATATCAACTAATTTGGAGTGAGAAAGTCAATAGAAGTCGTGTTAATCTTTGTGACAAATGAGATAAGAATCTTTTGAGAGAAACTTGAATGGCTGGGAAAGGTTGTGCATTACATCACTAGGTCCATGATGTCTTTCTTCAATACCAGAATTCATCTTTGTGAATCTGATAGCATATGTATTGACCCAGTTTGTGCCTAAGTTGTATAGAGGGCTTCTTTCTTTACACCCTTTATTCTTACATTTCTTTTTCATTTTTCAACCCATTCAATGCTTACCAAGACGTCATTACTAACACCTTGTTGTGATTGTTCCAGTGTTAGCTCATGCCTTAGTCAACATTATTCTCGTTTCTCATTCTTCTCCAAATCATACCTAAGGAATGCTATTTCTAACTATGGAGTGTCCTTGGGTAGATCCCTCTGGTTCTGGTTGGATCATAGGACTAATACCTAACCTAACCACCTTATGACTTCAGAATCTTCGTGAATTAATAGGTTGTTGGGTATAAGATCATAACCATTAAACATTGTTTCGAAAATCAATCAAAGTGTTTGATAGAATATTAAAACATTTGACACTTTGAGAGTTTTATCTAATGAAATACTCCCCCTACACATGTGCATCGATATTCGAAATTGTTTCGCACATGGAGAAAAGAGTTAATTATCTGCACTTAAACTGTTGAGTCTTATAAATCATATTACTTTTTCATTGATCACATTTTTATCGCATTTTCTCCCCCTATGGAAATAACTAATCTTTTAGTATTTTCATACTAAATAATTAAAATTTTAGAAATGAAAAAGTTTCATGGGAAAAAAATGTTAACACATATATTGCATAAATGATTAGAACATTTTTCTTTTGCTCCCCCTCAATTTCACACTTATGACACCACATATAGGACATTGATAAAATATGATTTTTGACGTTGTAAATTCCATGTGAAATCGAGATTGAGCCACTTTTGTATGTTTTAAACAAAATGAGAAATCGAGTTTTGACATTTAACTTCTTTAACTTGTTTAAAAATATTGAAATGTTTTAGACGCACTAAAATAGACATTTATAAAATGTGTTTAAAAGCATTAAAACTTGGTTTTAAGAGCCCCCCCCCTTTAAAACTGATCCACTTATAAAAAATGAGTCGACTTTTGAAAGTTTCGTGAGAAGGGAGTGTTGAACACATAATTTTGAGAGATTTTGAAAAACCTTTTGAAATATTCTTGAAAGATTGTGTTCAACTTTTTGAAAACCAATGTTACTTGAGCTATAAAGACTTTGCATTTCTTTTAATTGACGTTTTGTGTCAGCTCAAGTCCAAGAAGTTGTTATCCTCTCGTTGTGAGAATAAATGTACATGATGCAATCTTTTCTTTATTTGAAAAACGAGTCCTAAGCTGATATTTACTTAGAAGTCGTGTGTCCCGAGTAAGAAGATTTTTTGAAAAAATGCTCATGATAGAGAAGATTCTATTCTTTTTAAGATAAAGCGCACTGAAACGTACACTATTCTTTTCTTTAAAACTGAGTTGTGCACTGATGTGTAAACAAGTCATTTACCTGAGCTCAAAATTTTTGAATGTTTTGTAAATAGCTCAAGACCGAAAAGATTGCTCTTTTCGTTGTTAGGATAAGTTATCTTTAAAGATAAACTTACCTTTAATTGAAGTGCGGGTTATGTACTGAATTGTACACAAGCCATTGAAGAAAAATAGAAATGACATGTTTTGAAAGCATTTGAACTCTTGCTCGAACTTCATTTACACACCCGTGTCAATATTAATCGACATTTCTAGGCACGTAAATGTTATCGATTCCAAGAGACATGTCAAGAACATTATTTTTGGTATTTTATACAGTTTTTAATTTTGTATTTTGTTTTTGTATTTTCTTTTTGAAGATTTTCTATTTTTGTATTTTTTTCTGAAGATTTTCTGAAATAATCAAGAATTGAAGTTTAAACAAGTATAGAAGATGGTATGATATTTACATTTGTTGAACCCTTGGTAGAAATGGGTTCGAAAGCCATTGAAGTACGTGCACTCAAAGAACAAGAATTCGCACAAATAACAGTGTTAGGAGTATATGTTTTCTTTCTTAATGGTAAAGCACTATCATTCATGTTGATGCACATTTCAACATTCTTCCTAGTTGGAATCCACCTAAGACTAACATAAGTAAAGATTCTACCCGTTGGTTTCCATGTAAGACCAGATCTAGGAGGCGTTGTTTTCACATATATAGCGGAAGTCTTATTTGGAGAAAACCTTTGTCCTATGGGGATCTGTCTGCCATGATTTTTAGAATCGTTGTTCTTTTCTACGGGTATATATCTCTGTGTTATCTTATAAAATTATGCATCCTTTTTTTATGTAGAGGCATGAGAATTCACCTTAGAAAGGTATTGTAATATGCACACATCGTAATTTGCACTGTAATTGCACTTTTTGCATGTAGGACATGCCAAGTTTTTGGAATTTAAGAAAGGCTTAGAGTTCCTAGGTGTTTCTGCTATCTTAACCGTTTTATTCGATACATGACTACTCATGGATGGTGGCCAATTCCTAGGTTGTTGATACGAGTTCCTAGATTTTGGTTTGCTACCATTAGCAGTGTTTGGTAATCTAGCAGAGTTTTGCACACTAGGTTTAGTATTAAAAGCTTTATCTTTCTGAATTTGTGCCAATTCTTAGCTTCCTCTAGGTAGTAGTTATAAACCATGTCATTTGAGCCTACAGATTCCTTTGGTGATTGAAATGACACACGTTTTGAGCTATTCCTAGAAGGTCCAGGTGCATACACATGCTAAGATTTGGCAAACACAAATTGTCTTGCTTGAGGCCAAGAATGTGGAGTGACTGGTCTTGTGAAATCATTTTTCTCAACAACTTGGGAGGCAAACCAATTTTTTGAAAATGAAGATCTTCCATATTTAAACGTGGTTGGCTGTCTTACAACTGGTTGATTTCTGATTGGTTGGAAAGGCGGTTTCCCCAAGATTGATGGTTTTCCTAAATTAGCATCCACACCCTTACCTTTCATCTTGTTCCAACTTTCACGCATTTCAGCATTTGCGATTGTCTTTTCTTATAATTGAGCTTTCAGGTCACTTATTACAATGTTCTTGTCTTGAAGCTGAGCTTTCAATTAGTTTATTTCAAAAAATTCAGGAAATTCAGGAGCATCCTGATTTTTACATGGTCTGTCATTTTGAAAACTTTTGTTTCTTTGTTGCAAAGACAATTCAAGATAAATGCAGTGTTTCTCTAGTTCAACAAACTTTTTTTGGCAATTCATTAAATGATTTGTTTTCAACATTTCATTTCATTTTGAAAGCTCATTCTCAAGACATTCACATTCTTGACATTTCTCTAAATACAAACATTGCATTTCTGTTTCTTCATCAATATTATCATAAGAACGAAGAATAGCACACATGATGTCTTTCAAAACACATTCTTGCAAGAGTAGATCATATTCTTTTGAAAATTCAGTTTTGTCAGACTAAAGTTCATCAACCTCTTTTTCAAGAGATTAAACATATTTCAAATCTGCAAACATTTCTATTTTAAGATGTGTTTCAAAAAGTGATGCATTTGACTTAGTGTCTTGTACAAGAGGAATCAACATATCTTAAACAAGCAATTTTACATCGTGAGTGATTGGATTTTGCCATTTGTTTTGAAGATGATTTTTCCAGTTTAATTCAACAACAAATATGATGTTTTCAATGTTAATAATTAAATGATCAAATTATTGCTTACTTTTGCTCATTGAAGCTTTAGTAGGCAAATATTTCATACGTTTTACCAAATGAGTTGTTTGTTTCTAAAAAGATGTTTTCCACATCTTTTTCCTTACTTCATTGGCAAAAAACAACTACTCACGAGACTTTTCAGTTTGAGATGTAAAAAGTTCGTAAAGGCTATTTTGCTTAGTGTAATCATATGGTTTAACCACATATGTACATAACTTTGATCTACTCTCTTCCGCAAGACGAATTGTTTTCTTAGATACAGGAGCAAATAAATTCGCAAGATCATTCTTATCATACTTGACATTATAAAGACTTGGTTTCTCCAATTGAGCTTTCTCAAGGTACTTAGGATTTGCAAAAAATCTTGAGCCCAGACCAGTATAATATGAACTCGGTTTAGGAGTCAGCATATGAATGGTTTGAACAGATTGACTAGTTTTATAAACAATGTTGTTTAAAAACTTTACTTGGTTTTCCAAAGCAATCAATTTGTTAATTTCTTTATCTTCTCATGCTTTGAAATCCTTTTTCATTTGCTCTTTTTCTTTCAAAATTTGAGAAATCCTTCTTTCCTATGTTAAGATCTGGTTTACAAGCTTTCCATTTTCTTCTTTAAACACATAAAGTTTCATATGATTGAGTTTTTAAAGATTCACCATGTAGTCGTTTAGTTTCTGCCAATAAACCAAGACCTTTTGCACATTTAAGTTCAGCTTTCTCAAGCTCTTGAGTTAGAGACGCATTTGCTTTCTTCAATTGCTTTTGTATCGTTTTGTTCTCATCAACATCTAGTTATAAATTAGCAATTAAAGAGGAAAGCAACAAACTTTCATCCTAAGGTTCTGTAGCATGCTGGTCAACCTTGCTTACATTATGGCTCATATCCAATGAATCAGAAGTGACATTACTATCATTCTTTTCCATCATATATGTGTCAATGATGAATTCAGGTTGCTCAGTATGTTGTTTTTTAATAGCAAACACGTTATAGTCAGCAGTATTTGGTACCTCAGCCATTGGCTTTGTGTCATAGTAAGGTTTGATATTCGTATAATTGCCAGAATTGCTTCGTTCACTGCATTCATTCCCTGACCTACTACTTTCATTCCCAAATGTGCTGCTTTGATTCCCTGAGATTTGATCATTCCCTGTCTTGCTGCAATCATTATCTGAACTGTTTGTATTCCATCTTTCTGATACAATCCCACTGCTGTCTGTGTTTCCCGAACAAGCATTCGTTGTTTTAACCTCTTGAACCTTGCACTATTGAAGCATCAACTTTCTTTCATTCAATTGTTTCTGAAACTGTTGTTCATGAAGTACTCTTTTATCCATGTTCTGCCCAATGAAGTCCATGCTTTAAATTATCAATTCTTTGAATGAGTGAGCTTCCATTCGAGTGTATTCTTTGAAATTCTCTCTTGGGTGTTGACCATCATAATTTGTAGGCTTTAATAACTCTAAATGAAAGAAATTTTCACACTGTGTTTTGAGTACACTTAAGGCAAACTTGGAATCCTTTTCATGAAGTGTTTCTTTGATGATTTGCTTTTCCAGGTTTTTCATGTTATGTAAAAGTGTATCTATGAAAGTCTGATGTTATTCACCAAAGAGTCGTTTAAATTCCCTTTTGAATCCACGATCTATAGGAGATCCAAATAGGCATGTCTTGGAGAGAAGTTGGAAGTTTGTTCTGAGTGCATTAAGACCGTTCATGGAACTTTATTTTAAAATCTTTTCTTGCTTATGAATTTGTTGCATCTATTGTTCCTTTGAATCCGAATACGAAGATAGAGTATCTTTCGTTTCCATTTTACCGGATGTGAAGTGAAATGATTTGTAGGATCTTAAATAGGTAAAGTGATTGTTGTTGTGGTTTGTTGTTGTTGAAATCGTTATTGTGATTGAATTACTTGACTTATTATGGGAGTACTTTGTTTGTTTGATGAGTTAACGAAGGACAAACAATGAAATTATGAAGTCGTTAAGGGTTCTTTGTTGTCAATGTTAACTATCGTTAAAGATTTGAACAAACAAGGACTAACGATGCAACACTTTTGGTAACAAAGGACTAATGGTGAAATTTTTTATTATGAAGGACTAACGGTGAAAAGGTGTTAAAATTAAAGGGTTAAATATTGCTTTGAGTCTTCAAAAGTAGATTTGAACCTTCCAAAATCTCTTTGAACATACCAAACTTTTTTTGAACCCTTAGTTATTTAAACCTTCCACATGTAAAATGGACCTTGTCTTGAAACTTGTATTTGAACCTTTGGAAGATAAATGAGCCTTTCTTGTTTTCATATTATGAATAACGTATGCATGAATATATTTGTTCTTCTTCTTCGTTGAAACAAGATACGCAGGGTTAGTTTCTCGGTATCGATTTGTGATGATTCAACAAAGAACGAGCACGCTATGACGATGTTATGATGATCGCGATGCTCGATAATGTCATTATAATGTCCACGAATGTCGAAACAACCCGTTAAACTGCTTGATAAAATCGCATGTTAAAGGTATACTCAAACCGCGTGATTACGAGGTCAAATCGCCTGCAATGTATAATTCAAATCGCCTATTTTGAGGACTCAAACCGCGTAAACTCAGAAGCTCAAATCGCCTAGGTGAGACAATCAAAGCGGTTCTTTTAGGGTTACTCAAATCACCTTGTAAGAAAAGCTCATATCGCGGGACCTGGAATAAATCGCCTGAACTACAATGCAAATAACGTGAGAGTTGCTCAAACCGCCTAGTTATGAGAATCAAACCGCCTAGTTGAGAAGACTCAAACCACGTAGAAAGAAGGTCAAACCGCCTGTTTCAGCTAGAAAAATCGCCTGTACTACTCAAATCGCCTAGTACTATAGTGTTGTACCGTTTGTCCTTTTCTAAGCTATCAAACCGTGTATACAGTAAAACCCACAAAAAGCTTAAAAATAAGTTGTGTTACTACAAAAATAAGCTACTTATAGGACTACAAATAAGCTACTTTTGAGTTGTTAATCAAAGTTTATGGCTTTTCCGTTTTAAAACTTAAAGTAAAAATACCTAATAAGCTGAAAAGTAAGCCGAGACAGAATAAGCTCTATAATAAGCTATTAATCATTGAACTTTTGTATATTAATAAGCTACTTAGGTTTTTTTTTTTAAATTACACAGCTTAATGAAGAAATAATCTTAAAACCTAAATTACTAGACAAGAAACACGTGACCAAATAAGCTTTAAAAAACTTTGAAAAAAGCTGTTACAAACCTCTATAAGCCACGAAATAAGTTGTTAAATTTTCTAGTTATGTTTTCGAAAGGAGTTTTAAACTTTTTAATCAAATAAGATAATAAAAAATAAATAAGCCGAATGTATGAAAAGCCCAATAAGCCGTATCCAGTAAGCTCTAATAACCACAACTTATCACCAAACCCACCCAAGGCGAGTGATACCCCATGTTGGAACCCGTATTTCACATTATATAGTATGAATGAAGATAAAAATTAAGCAAGGAAGATGATAAGAACTTTTAAAGAAAGAAAGGAAGAAAATAGAGAGAAGTAGGAGGATTGGAGTATTCAATAGTGTAGGAAGATACAAATGAAATCCCTCTCCAAGTGTGGAAAGGAGATATTTATAGTGCCTAGCTAAACCTAGGATGCTTGTGGTCTTTCTACGGGCCGGGCTCGGGTTTTGGTTGGGCTTAAGCCCATAACGCTTACACAATTAGATTACATAACGAGTCTATCACACCTCGTAAATTTTAGGTCAATATTTTAACCTTTTTCGATCATTATTTTTGACTTTTATACGTTACGTTTGAATCTGGTAATTTTCTAGGAAGTTGTCCCGCGCAAAACTGAAAATCGTTATCAGACGCGTTCTGGCTTCAGACTTGGATTAGTCTACATGTTATATGCATTATTTTATCATTTTAAAGTGTTACGTAGGTCACGTTAACTTTCGTTTGTGATTTATACGTTTTTTGTGTACGTCGTACGGTTTTAGCGTTTTTGGTCAAACGGAGACCCGAAAACCCAAAATCTTTTTGTGTAAACTTTAGTTATCATATATCTCGTGTTTAGGAGTCAAAAATTTTGTGGTCACCCCTCCCCCTCTACTCCAAACATATGCATACACCCATACTTAATTAAATCAAAGAGCATCTTTTACCTTTATTTTGAATTTAAACTACATCACATGCAAGATGGTGACATTTTTGCAATCTTATCCCTTGCATGATTATGTGACTCTTACACCTCTTTGTCTTCATGCTACATTCTTGGACCACTAAACCACTATCAATATTATAAGTGTAACCATTTATTTTCTAAGTGACCAAGTTTATGTGGTTCCCCCTCTTGTGCCTTATTTCTAACCGAACCACAAGGACCATAGGCACCATGGTTCCATCTTTTCTACTTAATCATGGTTCACATAATATCTTACACCCAAAAACCCTAATTCCTTCTATAAATACCCATGGATAGTTGAGATAGGGTTTCACTTGCCTCTTTACATCAAAATTCATTTTCTTTTTTCAGCTCTCTTCCTTTTTGGCCACGACAACCAAACACCTCCTATAGGGTTTGATTTTATTTGATTTCCTTCAAGATCCAAGTGTTTTAGGTTGATCCTTGTTCATATATAAGGTGGTTGCAAGTGTTGGTTCTTTGATTTCAAGGGTTTGTTCAAGATTTAAAGTTAGAGTTTCAAATAAATTTTGGAGGTTTTGCAAAATCTTGGTGTATGTTGTAGATCTAGTGTTCAATCTTATGTCTTCATCATTTGTAAGCTCTTTCTTGAACCTCCTTTTGATTTCTTTATTTTTTATGCTCTTGGTTTAAATCCTATAGTGTTTGTGTTAACTTTTCAAAAAGAAACAAGATGAGATATGAAATAATGAAATTTTATGCCTTCTTTTATTATAAATTTTGATTAAGGAAAGGATGAGTGGATTTGTGTGTTGCAACAATAATGATAAGGGATTAGGATAGTTTTGAAAGAGGTTTTAATGTTGGATTAGTAGTGAATGGGGATTAGGTTAGTATAAGCACTATTGTGAAGTTTGGATGGATTTATGGAGGCGTTTGCGAAATATAAGGTTGCTGATCCAGTTTTGTTTTGAGGTTTTGGGAAACTTAAAAATGCTTTAATTAGTCAAGAGGGTAGTTTTTGGATAGCTCGTTTCGTATAGATAGTCTTTTATATATCGAACACTAAAATCAGACTTAAAACGACCGAGTTACGCTCAAATGAAACGTGAAACATTTTTCGGCAAAACGATTTTTAATACGATCAGATCAGGAACGAAAATAACCATTTTGACCCCTTTTGAGCCCATTTCGGCAAAAGTGTAAAACACAAACATATCCTAAAATGTCGTTTCCCTTCCAAAGACTCGAAAGTTGTGTTAAAAATGCTTTAAGAGTGAGTTAGATCTAGTTTTCGTCAAGTTATTTTCGAAAACTTTAGAAACTATTAACGTAGTGTTTTGGTATTATTACGAAGGGTTTGGAATTTTTAAAAAATGATAAAACGATATCGTTGAACGTTACTAAAAATAGTAAGTTAGTGCGAACTAGCGAGATAGAAATGAAATGTAAGCATTAAGAGTTTCGTTAGTACATTTATGGAAATATGGATACTACGATTATAGGGGACGGTATTAACATCCCGAAACTTAGAACTTTCTGAAAATAGAAAGTTTCCCAAAATAGTAACTTTCCGAAAACAGTAATTTTTCGTAAGAGTGGCGTAATGTAACGAAGAACTTTATACTTTCGTAAAGACAGGTTTTTGTTAAATAAACTAAAGCACAAACACATATGGATGTCTAGTTCTTTTATAAACTTTTTATGCAACGTTTCGTTATTATTTCTCGTTCTAAAGCGTGTCTTGTAATTAGGTCGCGGTTAGAGTCGTTCAGTTACTTTATCCTATTCGTTGATTTACTATCTCATCGTTTGCTTAAGGTGAGTTCATAGCCCCACGTTTTACTTGTTTTCTATTTACCTTATAACTTTTGGGGTGAGAACATGCTCGTTTACCAACTTGTTTACTCAAATGATTTCAAACTTTTATAAATGTTTGTTTGCAAACTCGGTTACATTATTGATATCACACTTTGTTTTACTTATGGATGCAATTACTTAAAGCCTTTCTTTTGGAAATACGTTGGTTACTTTTATTTTGGACACAAGTACTTTACGTGAGAATTTCCCTATTTATGTGTTGCCTAAGTAATTGTTGAAACTTGTATACCCGAGTTATCATGAACCGTTAGTTACTTATGATCAGTTAGATTGGTAAGTGAGCGCGAGTGTTGTAAATAGATCTATTGGGACTAATCACCCCCGTCCGTGTAAGTAGCTCTTACAAGATCAACGGATGTATACCATGTCGAGTGATACGGTAAAGCGCCATGTTGGCACCCGTCAGGGCAAGTTATTTAAGCATTATGCATGCTTCCATTATATTTAGCCTCGGTATCATAAGCTTAGTGCAACGTAAATACCTTTTAGGTAAAGCTGTATCGGTTATAACTGTCACATACATTTTATAACTTGTGGTCCACACTGCTTTCGTTGAACGTTTCAAATTGCTAAATAGTTTTCATAATACTGTAAGTGAAGCAGTATTCACTAAACGTTTTTTATTCTCGCAAATGCTTTTCTTAAAATTATGAATTCACCAACTTTATGTTTACCGTTTTAAGCATGTTTTTCAGGTGCTTAGCTTTTGACTTCTCTGATGTGTTATATGGAGCCTACGTGCAATATGATATCATCTTTCAAGACTATATTATTGTTCATACTCGTTGTCTTTTGAAAACTTAATTACGCTTCTGCGACGTTTTAAATTTCATTTCAAATCTTGTAAGAGTTATCCATTTTTAATAAATATAACGAGTTATGATTTTTAAAACGTACATTAGTGGTCGTTCCCTTGATCTTGTGTGATGTATGTGATGATGTCACACCCTCGGACACGCATTTCGTCCAGGCCCCGTTTGGGGGTGTGACAGATCGGCATTCAGAGCCAAGGTTATAAAGAACCTGGTAGCATATTAGGTCTGGTCTATAACCAGTATGTGATCCTTACATGCATTTACGTGTGTCTTATACGTGCTTTTTCTATGGCATATATGTGAGTACCATTTTGCCTTGAGCCTGCTATTTTGTGGGTTTATCTCTGCCCTGCGTTTATCTTTCCCTACGTTTATGTTGCGTTGCATTTATTTTTATCATTGAGCCTTATTTTTCTATGAGCTTACGTTTATTTCACGTTTATCTTTTCTTTGCATTTTTGTTTGCCTTACGTGTATTTTCTCATTTTTTTTATATAGAAGTTGTCTATATAAAATACTAAATTTTCTTAAGACATTGTGAGTGAAGCAATGGTCTCTAAGCGTTTCTCAAGACGTCATGAGTGATACAATGGTCTTTAAAACTCTAATGAATATACATATATAACAACTCAGAATTTTCATCAACCTATTTTACTATGATCAAAATTATACGGGGAAATGTTTCGCTTTATTACATTACTTGCATTGTCAATATCTCAGTATGTCATGTAACTTACATAACTAAAGTAGACGAGCTCACGCAACCTATCTATGACAATCTTGTCTTCATATATGTCAAGCAAACATCATAATATGTCAAGTCAATATCATCATATCCTTATTACAAAGTACATTATTCCTATAATGTACCATTCGCAACGTTATATCAAAACAGGCTTTAAACCGTTATCGTATACCTCTAAACCCTAATTCCATGAAGGGTTAATATCTAAAGTGAATGTACAAGCTACTAAAGCATATATACAAGTAATATAACATTTCAATTGAAATATAAACTCCCTACAAGTCAAGTACAAGCTTTCAAAGCACAATATACAAGTCATTAAGCATGACATCTAAAATAGCCGTTTTACCTCTGTTTTACCTTCAATTTCTTCACCATCACTTGTGTACAAGCTACTACACTCAATATACAATGTGTAAACCCTAATTATTCTATTCATAAACTTTCATACACATTTTTACTCTTAAAACCCTAATTCAAAACTCAGAAACCCTAACCCGAGCTAAATACTACACTATGACCCGTTTCTTCGTTTTTATCCATTGTAAACCTAAACCAATACTCAAATAAGTTGTAATAACTTAATTTACAACATTATCAATCATATACAATCATCATTTCATCATTTTACTTCAACTATATGCAAATTGAATCCAAGAAACCCTAATTGTGCCCTAATTGGAACTTTGGACCCGTTTACTCGTTTTCGCCCATTTTAAACCCGAACCACCTATCAATTCTTGTTATTAATCCTTAATACAATCCTTACAAACATTAATCCATCATTATTGATCAAATGTACACGAATTACAAGCTTGAAAACCCTAAATAATCCCTAATGTACCCGAAACCTAGTTTCTTTCATTTTGACCCATTTTAACTAATCTTTTTGCAAACAAGCACCTCTTTTTCCTAAGACTCAACATATTTACTCAGGTTATGTGACGTGGCTATTTACTATCATTTTGTTATATCAACTTTCCTTGTTAAGATTGTGATAAGGTCGTCAGCTTTCATTTTAGAATATTTATTACATATACCTATCAGGTGAGATTCATAACCTCGCCTTTACTCATTTAAATGTTTTATAAACCTGCGAGGGGGATACATGCTTGTTACAAACTCTTTTACATACTCGTTTATCTTATAACAATGTGATTACTTTTTAAAGGCTTAATGAATTCATAACCCCATATTTCCCCCACTTCCTCCTCTATAACCCATTTCTAGCAGAAATCCTTTGCTTAAGAAGTATTCTAAGAGGTCCTAAGAAGTCCCAAGAACATAAATGAAGCAAAAGAAACCAAGAAAAGAAGCCCGGGATTCGTTATTCTAGGCGTACGAAGCTAAAAGTCCTGATTTTGACCCGTTTTCAAGCTATAAGCTCAAACCTAGGTTCTATGATCTTCATACCTGCTCCTACACCCTTATAATGTTCATATGATCCTAAATAAACTCTTGTTAAAGTTTCATAACTCAATTTATGCTTATTTTCCATTTTGATCCAAAACCGTACACCCAAAACCCTAATTTTGTTTTTCCCCCCCCCCCCCCCCCCCCCCCCCCCCCCCCCCCCCCTCTGATTTTCATAAATTAAAGTTATAATTGCTAATGTTGTTATAATCTATCCTAACATGCTTAACTAATGTTATTATAACAACTTTATTGGTTTTGAAGGAATTTGGATTTAAAACCTACGCGATTTCATTTTAAAACCCTAATTCGACCCGTTTTGATTTCTGGCTTAACGAATCGTTATTTTAAACTTTTGTTATGTTAAATCTTCATATTTTAGTTTATATTAATAAGCTATAACCTGCTAATATCATTTATAAACTTAAAATAAGCTTACATGACATTTTGGACTTGTTTTGCAAAAGTATTCCATGCAAAGGGTATATATTGTAACTTTTTGAAATTAATAACTAGAAGGGCTGAATATGTCATTTTATCAAAGTTATAACTATAAGGGTCTATTATGTCACTTTCCAAAGTACAAGGTTTACATTGTACATCTTTTAAACTAGAAGGACCAAACTCGTAAAAGTGCAAACTCCAAGGGTATATTTTGCCATTTTTCATTCTTAAGGGTCTAAAATGTAACATTTTGAAAAAGTATAAAAACATGTTCAAAACATTACAAGACATAACTTTAATTAACGCTTCGTGTGCTTATCATTTCCAGATATTGATCAAAACGCTTAAAACCGCTTATGTTATAACCATTATATCATTCATCATCGATGTGCTTTTATAAATCAGGTCCCGGATCCATATCGTACCACAATACTAGGGAGCTTCATATTAAGGGGTTTCATCTTGGTATTACGTTCTGACTGAGTTGTTGGGTTTACGATTTAAAGTGCCCTAGCTCCTCAAACGTTTACTGAATGACTTCTGAATTATGATGGCCCGAACGGTGATACAATAATTCCAAACTCTTCAATCAAACTCATAACTCTTAAAACCAAAGTTCTAGAGTACAATCTTCCTAAGACTTGACATATTTACTCAGGTTGCGTGACGTGGCTGTTTACTATCATTTTGCTATATCAACCTTCCCCGTTAAGATTGTGATAAGGTCGTCAGCTTTCATTTTGGAATATTTATTACAACTACCTATCAGGTGAGTTCATAGCCTCACTTTTAATCTCTTTAATGTTTTCATAAACCCGTGAGGGGGATACATGCTATAAATTACGAATACAAGTGTTTTTCCAGATTATATGCTATCCTGATATACCATTATAACTAATGTCTAAGTTACTTTATGCCAAAAGTCCCTCATTATCATGGACCATTAATCACTTTCGGGTGAACGCGAATATTATGGATAGATCTATCGGGATTGACGAATCCTGTTTGTGTTAGCCGGATAGGTAACCAAACACACTATATTTGAATTTCATAGGTATATGGCAAGTACCTACACCGAGGGTCATTATCTCTATATATATATCACATCATTTTGGGTATATATATACACTAGTCTGTTTGTGTGCCATGAGCTTAGACAATAAATACAATAATAATACAAATAACAAGACAATTACCATTTTTCCATGATAATTGCATTCGTTGCAATTATTACGAATACCGGGTGTATAACAATGTAACCCAATATCAAATGTCACAATGCAATTTTCCATAATAATTGTGCTTATACAATTATTACACTATGACTTGTATTCAAACTATTTATCAAACCTATGAATTTCACTCAACCTTTGTGTTGACTTTTTAGCATGTTTATCTTAGGTTATTGAAGCAATATATGGCACGGAGTGGCATGGACTTGAAGATGGTTCAAAATTGTTATCGTTCACATTGTATGTAATTAGATTTTGGGACCTGCCTTTGTAAAAACTCTGATTTTAAAGAATTGATAAGTAACCTTTTGAATACAACATCTCTTTTGAGTCGTTTTCTATGATTATGATTGTTGTATCCATGAAGTAATACCCCAAATTAGCTTCCGCTGCTATTTGTAAAAATGGGGGTGTTACAGTTTTCGAGTTCATATAGCTCGAATATGGTTTATAACAAGATTTAAATGGGTAATTTGTGATTAAAAGTAGTTTGAATGATTAAGTGATGCTATATGGTCATGTTTGAGTATGTTTAGATGCTTAAAAGAATGTGAAATGTTAACATAAAAAAATGTTTAGGCGATCTATACGTAAGCTAAATGTCACAGGCGATCAATACATAATCACCTAGGCGATCTATACGTTTGAGATTCCAACAGGCGATCTATGCATAAGTTAACACAGGCGATCAATACGATTGCATATGGCCAATCTATACATGTTTTAAAACACATGCGATCAATACACATTGTATCAAAACAGGCGATCAATACACATTGTATCAAAACAGGCAATCAATACACAATGAATCAAAACAGGCGATCAATACATAACTAAGTTAAACAGACGATCTATACACTCAGTGATACTCAGGCGATTTATACACTTTACATAGGCAAATTATACTTGATTTTTTCTAAGTGAACCGATCTAGTAATCTTGGTAATTCAACCTTATAACCTTATCTAAGTATAATTTTACCCTATCTCGTCATTTAGTGATTAGGTTAGGTGTAATTTTTTTTCTCTTAGAAATCCTAAGTGTTTGCCTTGATTTCACTAGTTTGCCTTTAGTATATGTATTATATGTCTTGTAAGTATCCTGTTTACATGTGTATTAGTTCTTTGCCTTGTGTGTAGGTGTATCAATTTGTTGCCTTGTGTTAGGTTGCCTATCCCTATAGTAAACCCTATTATGCATCATTAAGCTTAAATCATGATCTAGATTGTCCATCCGTACTATATATATTTGCTTGTGTATAAACTATATGTGACAACTCTTAGCAGAATCATGACTTCAATCACCGCTTAACAAACCAAGCTTGATCTCGAGCTCGTTCCCAAAGAGAATCGATTTGATTTCGGTAAATGCAATGGAATAATCCCTTGTGGATTTTCACCAAGAGAACCCACATTTCAAGTCGTTCTGGATGCACTTGCACTCACTCCATGCTATCCTGCTTTTCTCATCACGGCTGATGCCCCTGAAGTGTATATGCATCAATTCTGGAACTGTATATACAAGCATGACGACTTCTACAGATTCAAGATTGATAAGAAGAAAAGATTCAGACTTACCTTGGAAGTTTTTAGAGAAATTCTTCAGATTTGCCCAAGAGTACAAGGTCAAGACTTTGATCCGCTTCCTTCTGAAGAAGATACTGTGTCTTTCTTAAGAGATCTCGGTCACAGTGGGGTGATCAATTCTCTCAATGATGTCGTTGTTGATCAGATGCATCAACCTTGGAGGACTTTTGCTGCTTTGATTAACAGAAGCCTATCAGGAAAAACTACTGGCCTTGACAAGCTTCGTCTCTCCAGATCACAAATCATTTGGGGTATGTACTTTAAGAAGAATGTAGATTATGTCTTATCAGATTGACAACAAAGAATTTAAAAAGCAAGAAAAGATGTACTATCCTCGATTCACAAAGGTTATCATTCACCACTTCCTCCTTCAAGAAAAGGCACTTTCCTGGAGAAACAGAATTGGGATGCACACCTCCAAAGATGACTACCTGATTAACACTGATTCGTCAGAATCTAACACACGTAAAATATAATATATAATACGATGGAAAATTACCAATTTACCCTTGAGGACAAAGGTAAAAAGGAAAATCTTCACAAATATATATAATATAATATGATACGTATATTAACCGGGAAATATGATTCCCCGGGTCGTTTCCCCAACGACTTGTGAAATAGAAACCACGTTTGTTGTTCGGACAATGATTTGAATGGGAAACAAAGATTGATTTGGTAAACTACTTTTAAAAGTTAAAATTAACAAATTCTAACAATTAAGTATGAAGACGAATAACGGGAAATCAAAATTTAACTAAAAACGCAAAACGGGACCCTTAAACGGAGGTCAAAAACCCTAATTTGCTAAAAATAAACCTAACTTAAATTTTTCTTTTTAAATGGACTCTATTTGACTAAAAAGTAAGTTTAAATAAAACTAGAACAAAAACGGAGTTGAAATGAGCGTTAAAAAACGAAAACGAGAACGAATCCCATTCTTTAAAAAACGAAATTTTGCAAATTAGACCCTACGAAAGAAAAACTAATTTTCTTAGAAACTTTATAATAAAAGAAAATTTTCCAAAAAAGATTTGTATTTTTTTGATTATTTTTCTATTTTTTATGATTTTTTAAAGATTTTAATGAAAATAAATGTTTAAAAATACTAAATGAACTATAACAATTCTAGAAAATTTACAGAAAATAGCTTATAATAATCAAAACCTAGGAAAAATAAGTCCGAGATCACAACTTATCAAATAAGCCACGAAATAAACTGAAACAGCTTAATAAGCTTATTGGGCTAAAATGAATATAAAGAAAGTAATAGTGCAAGGAGTCTTAAGGAAAAAGACCAAGGGCCGGCCAGCGGTAGGGAGTGTGGTGTGTGTGTTTATAAAAGGGTTGAGGTGTTGAGGTCGGGGGTTCGAGCCTTGCTCACACCCGATTTCCACTTCCCCTTTTTCTTTTTTCTTTTTTCAAAAAATTAAAGAACAAAAGTTGTTAAGCACCTAAAGATAGCATTTTTAATTAAAGCAACTTTTTATAAAAAGCACTAAATAAGCTGTTAAACAGCTTATAATACGACAGAAAGTACTTAGCTACTCTTTTTTTTTGGTTTTTTTTAAACAAAATAAGCTAGAAATCTCATTAAGCTAAAATTTAAGACTAAATAAGCTAGAATAAGCTAAACTTAAGCTAATGAGCTAAATAAAAAAATAAGCAACTAAGTAAGCTAGAAAACTAAATAAGCACTTATGCAAGGCGAAAAACCAAACAGACCCTAATAGCTACTTTGAGCTTAAAAATAAGCTAGCAAATAAGCACTTCAAAAGCTAAAACTTGGTATTTCTAAAAACTTTGCTTAATTTCTACTAGGAAATGCTTTTCAGAAGAGCTTAAAAAGAGCTTGTGAAATTGGCTGCTACAGGAATATAGCTTTTGAGAGCTAAAAAGTTATTTTTCACTTAATTGATTGCACACAACTCAATTTAAGCTTATTTTCAAAACAAAAAGCTATTCTAGAAAGCTTAAGATATGTAGAAGCTACTTTTGATAAGCTAATTTAACCAAATAAACACATAAAAGATTCTAAATTTTAATGATCAAAAACAGCAAACGCATAAAACAAGACCTTTTAAAACTCAAAATCTAATTAAACTAGAATCATCAATAAGCTAAGACAGAAAGTGAGCTTGTGAAAACTTAACAAACCATATGTAAGCTATTAGTCTAATCCATAAAAACTAACTCTATAAGCTAAAATTTGAAAATTAGAAACTAAGAAAATCTTACTACTATTTTTGGCTTTTTAGAAATTTTTGTGAACTTTTTAAGCTAATTTACCCTATCAAATAAGCTACAAATTTTAAAAATAAGCTTTAATCCTAGATTACTAATGTGTAAACTAAAATCCTACTTAATTTTAACCATTAAATCCTACTTAAGCTAACTAAATTTTTATCAAAAAGAAAATGCAGTAAGAACTGCAGTTACCCCTTATCTGATGCAATTGGTAAAACCAATATTGCAGGTGACCAAGTGGTCAAACCTGCAATACACACTCTAATTGAGTGTGTATTGAACACTTGACAGGCAAAAACCAAACTCAAGAGAGCTTGGTTCAAAAATCACTAGCTACTAAAAGAAAGAAAACTCCCCTGGTGCACAGCTTATAAAATCAACCTTAACTTGTTAGATTTTGAAATCTAACTTATAAAAACAACTTTTCTTCTGGATTTAAATGATAATGGAACTAACTCAAGCAAATTGCACAACTCAGTTTGACTTTAAGGAGTCAAACACCACTAAACCAAACACTCCTTTAACATTGACAGATTTCATTTTAGCTTGAACTTTTAAAATCTAGTTAATAAAACCTAAGTACCAGATATCTAATAGCTTATTACAAACTTAATAAACAAATATCAATCAGCAAATAAGCTAGAATCCATAAGCTACACATTACTCTAATATTTTTGGATTTTTTTGGTTTTAAAGACTATCTATGAAAAATTAATATTAAAACTAAAAAAACAGATATTCAAACTCACTTAATAAGCACAATAAGACAATTTTAAACCCTAATTAGCTAATGAATAAGCAGGATAAGCAAATTAAGCAGACTTAAGCTAGAAATTTAAGAACAAAAGCAATAAATGGAAACTTACAGAAAACCTTAGCTTAACAAAGGTTGAATAAGCTCAAATGAGCATCAACAGCTCTAGCTTATCTTAAGGATAAGCTAGTATAAGTCCTTATGAGCTCTTCCTTGTTTAGCTCATCTTCCAAAAGCTCAAACCCATTAAGTAAAGGTTTTAAACTGATTTTATAGATTTAAGTATGTTAAAGGCTTATTTAAACTCAATCTTAGCTTAGAGACTAAGAGAGCTAATAAGAGCTTATTGAAAGCTTTTGAAACAATAGCATAAATTTGAGAGTAAAATAAAGAGCTTATAAGTGAAAAAGCTTATGAAACTTAAACTTAGGATTTTATTAATTCTCAAAAACAGATTAAAATGCTTTATAAAAGAGACTACAAGAGCTTGAAAAATTAAAATGACATTTAAAAAAACTACATAAGCTATTTAAGTAAGAAAAATTACAAGAAAAAGATATCATGTGTGTGAGGATGAAGGCCTTTTTATAGCCCGAATGAGAAGCTTCTAGGGGCAGGTTCAGTTATACGCTCCTCCAATCTTGTCCATCCATCCTTGCTCAATCATTGGAAGCTCATTCTCAACCCTCGGATCACTTTTGCACATACGGATTGCCATCGTGGCAATCTATGATGTGACAGCTTGTGTGTTAGATTTGTGAGTAAGATTAGTACAAATCCTATCATTCCTTGTGCTTTATTACTTGCCACCGTGTCATTCTTTCTTGGGTTTGGCCAATCAGACGCTTGAATGATGTTTTAACCCTGCCATGTTGTACCATACCACTTGAATTACCTAACTTAACCTTCAATTATCATTTGCCCTTTAAATTGACCCTGGGGTTAATTGTTGAAGACAATGAATAGTAAAAACAGACATTCGTGCCTTTTTATTTATAAAGGTGCGTTTGATTTGTGTTGACCCGGGCTTTGACTTGGGTTTGGGCCAGGTTATAAGGGATTTGGGCCCGGTCTTGGTTTTGGATTTGTTATAAAAAGTTAATAGGTGTTAACTTCTGTTAATAGAAGTTAACACCGTTAGGCTTTAAGAGCTATTTTTGCAATTTGGATTATCTTGAGGGACTAATTTGGAAATTTTTGTGTTTTGTCTTGTAGTGAGTTGACCATTTAACTTTTTGACCAAGTTTGACTGAAGCTTGACTACTTGACCTTGATAGCTTTCTCCTGGCTCTTTTGTGCTCTTCCATTCCCTTGTTCGTGTTTGTCCGGTTTTGACCGTTTTCTTGTGATTTTTGCTATATCCGCACCTACACAATCACAAAGACAAAACAAGCAATATTCAAGCATTTTAAGCACAATTTTGTCTTTTTAGGGTCTGTTTTGATATAAAATGGATATGTGTTTTCACACATATCAAACACCTTAAGATTTGTGTCAAGAAAAGAAGCATCTCAGAGATTTGGAGCTGTTTTACCTGATTGTTTGACAAGTCCTGAGATGAAGGAAAGTAAAGCATACAAGACTTATCTTGGCTTTGCTACAGGTGCAGTGCCTCCCAAGGTTGTCGAACTCAAGAAAGCTCTCCGTACAGAAAGATTAGTGTTCCTATCCTGGTGATGAAGAACTGTCTTGAAAGGCAAACGAGTTAAGCGAGCTGCTAAGAAATCTTCAACTACTCTAGCAACAGGAATTATCATCAGAGAATCTCCTGTGACAACTAAGGCAAAAGGAAATAGAAAGGAAAATGTGGATGTTGCTCATGGAAAGGGAATAGAACAGTTATCTAATGTAGCTCTAACTGAAGAAGCTTAATTGAAAGAAGTTCAAAAGAAGAGCTTAAGGGACTTTCACATGTCACATCCAGGTGGTTCTGGTACGGTTGCTAAAGATCCACCAAGTGTTAAAAAGATCACTCCTATCGTCACAAGTGAAGGAACTAGTGATAAACCAGGGGTTCCCGATGTGACCAATGATGACTCTTCTAAGAGTGAAACCGAGTCTTGGGGAAATGATGAAGATGATAGCAATGAAGAACAAGAATCAGGAGATGAAGGAAGTGATCAAGAGAAGGCAAGTGATGAACAAGAATCAGATTCGGAACAAGACGATGATGATAATGATCAAGAAAATGAGGAATCTGATCATGAAAATGAATCTGAAGATGATGAGACTAAAAGTGATGAAGGCGATCAAGGAATGGATGATACTACCGATCAAGTTAATGATGATGTTGATACAAGATTGGAAGAACCTACTCAGACAACTAACAAAATTGTTCAAGGAGAGGGAGCAAGGAAATGAAAATTTAGCGACTAATCAAGAACAAGTTGTAGAAGATGCACATGTGACAATTTCTACTATTCCTAAGAAGACAGAAGGTCCAGTTGCTAGTTCGTCTCTTTCATCCAACTTGGCAACAAAATTCCTAAACTTTTTAGATATTCTTTAAAGTGATGCAGAAATAGTGTCTCCACTAGATGTTCATGTCCACCATGAAGTTCCTAGATCTCAGGCACCCACTCTCCTTATAATTTCAGTTTCTGTTATACCAGAATCATCACCGGTTATCACAAACATTCCTCAATCATCTCACACCTTCACTCCTACACCAATTCAAGCAACACCAACTCCTCCACCAACAATTGAAACCACAAATCCTCTATCTAATGTTCCTGACTTCGCATCCATCTTTCAATTCAACGATAGAATTATAGCATTGGAAAATGATGTTGCTGAACTCAAGAAAGACCATTTTCATACACAAGTGACTTCTTTAGTTGATAGTCATCTAGACGCAAGGTTAGGAGAAACAAGAGCAGAATTTATGAACATCCTTTCAGAGTCTCTCACGGCAAGGATCAAAGAACAAGTAAAAGATCAGTTGCCTCAGATTCTGCCTCAGGAAGTGTCTAACCTAGCTCCACATGTGATCGAAACGATGATTAGAGAATTGCGTGATAAAGTGAATCTAGCAAGGTCGTCTTCTCAACCACAGTATACCTATGAGGCGGCTTCTACACTTACAGAGTTTGAATTAAAGAAGATTCTGATTGATAAGATGGAGAAAAGTGAATCCTATTTGCCGGCTCTAGAACACAGAGATTGCTATGATGGTTTGAAAAAATCTTACGCTCTCGACCAAGAATTATTCCATTCTTATTATGTATACTCTTTGAAGCGTATCCGAGAAGACAAAGACAAAGACGAAGACCCTTCCGCTGGATCAGACCGAGGGTTAAAGAAAAGAAAGACAAGTAAAGATCCCGAACCAACCACAGCTTCTAAAAGGAAAGACTCAACGTCTGGCTCTTCTAAAGGCACCAAGTCACAACCGAGATCTTCTGGAAAGTCTGTTCAATTAAAGGAACTAGAGTTCGAGGTTGGAGATTCTGACATGCCACAAGACCAAGCAGGGATTTAGGATGACAATGCAGATGAACCAAGGTTAGAGACTATCTCAAGACAATACTGGTTTAAGAAACCTGCACCTCCTTAAGAACCCACTAATCCCTACTGGCATGACGGCAAGACGAGACAAGAAGGACCATCACAAAGCTGGTTGATGGATCTTACAACTTCCACGTCCAAGGATAAATCGTTAAAGGACTTTGATGAATTAATGAGCACTCTAATTGATTTTTCTTCATTTGTCTTGAATAGGTTGAAAATTGATAACCTGACTTAAGAAATTCTGCTAGGTATAACATTTAAACCGCTTAAAGGCACTCGCACTAATTATGCAGAATTGGAATATGACTTTGAAGAATGCTACAAGGCTCTCTCAAAAAAGCTTGATTGGGAAATTACCGAACCAGCAACAATGTAACATTTCTCATTTTCAGGTTATTTACAACTTTAGTAAATTCCATTATTTATTTTTAGAGTTTTACGCGTTCGCTTTTAATTATTAACTTATAGTTAAATCGCGTAAACTAAAAATCAACGTTCAATGTAAACGGACATCAAACAAATTAAAGTTTACATCAAGCAAGTGTTATATGATTATTAGGAGTATAATTTATAACTTTTCATAATTTATTTTTGTTGGTTACGTAAAACGCTTACGTTTCGTAATAAATTACATTCGGTCGTACCCGGAAGCACCTTTACCCATCTACACTCAAACAAATACCCACATTTATACCTAATACATAAAATTTTATCAACTTATTAACTAAATAAGCCTTATGGCCGGTTGAGGGTATGTACACACTTAACATCTAAATTAAATCCAAGTAAACTACCTTAACCCAACACACAAGTTTCTAAACATTGGCTTGTCAAAGTCCTTTCCCCCCTCCTTACACCATGCGTCTCCCTCCTCCTAGGGAGGAGGAGAGCTCTTACACACTTGTCCTTCTAACCCTACTTCCTAACTTGGGTTAGTTTGAAATATAAGTGAAGCAAAAGAAACCAGAAAAGAAGCCCCGAGAGTCATTCATTCTAGGCGTACGACAGCTAAAGTCCTGTTAAGCTTATAACTCTGCTCAAACCCAGAGTGTCTAAGGCGATTCTACTTTGCTCAACGCATATAACTCCTTTTAATGTCGTCACTCGCTCGCGTCTCATTAGTATATTCTTTGTTATAGTTTTCCATTATACTCTATGTCACTGCTCTCATTTTCCATTTTGAAGTCCTATAAATCTCTACCGTTTACACCCAAAACCACTAATTTCGCTGTTTTCTTAAAAACTAAATGCGCTCGCTCTGCGCGCGCGCGCTCTCTCGCTCGCGCGCGCTCTAAGGTATCCTTTATCCATGCTTAACTAATGTTAATATAACCACTTTATTGATTATTGAAGGAATTTGAACTTAAAACCCGCGCGTTTTAGTTTGAAACCTTTATTTTGACCGTTTTGCTTCATAGCCTAAACGAATCGTTATTGTAAAACTTTGCGTTAGTTAAAACTTGCATATTTTAGTTTATTATACTTTATAAATACTCACTTGTTTGAAATGTTAATAATAAGCGTGCATGGATCAAGTTTGGACATGTTTAGTTTCTCTATGAATCAGTATGCAAAGGGGTAGTAAGTATGTAACTTTCTTGAAAAAACATATCTCTCAAAATGGGTCTAGAATATGTCATTTTTTCAAGGTTATAACTACAGGGTCTTTTATGTCCTTTTCAAAGTACCAAGGTTTACTTGGTATATCTTTTAAACTTGAAGGACCAAACTCGTAAAAGTGCAAACCCCAAGGGTATATTTTGCCACTTTTCAAACTCAAGGGTCTAAAATGTAACATTTTGAAAAGTATAAAATCATGTTTAAAACCTTACAAGACATAACTTTTATTAACGCTTCTCGTGTTAACATTTTTCAGCTATTGATTTAAAACGCTTTAAAAACCGATTATATCGTAATCACAATACTAGGGAGCTTCTATTAAGGAGTTTCCATCCTTGGTTATTACATCTGACTGAGTTTTTGGGTTTACGATTTAAAGTGCCTAGCTCCTCAAACGTTTTACTGAATGTGATTGAATTTTGATGGCGCCGAACAGTGACAATTATTCCAACTCTATCAATCAAACTCATAACTCTTAAAACTAAAGTTCTAGAGTACAATCTTCCTAAGACTTGACATATTTACTCAGGTTGCGTGACGTAGCTGTTTATTATCATTTTACTATATCAACATTCCCCGGTTAAGATTGTGATCTAGGTCCGTTAGCTTTCATTTCAGGAATATTTATTACAAAATGCTACCAGGTGAGTTTCATAGCCTCGCATTTTCATATTTTGAATGTTTTACAAATCCGCGATTTAATTGCTTGGTTTGGAACTAGTAAAAAAAAATCGGGGACGATGAATTTATCCGTCAGGACATCCGTAGATTATTCTATGGTCGTTTCTCATTCTATGATCCCAATGTGATATAATAAAGGAAGTCAAACAGGTAGTCGAGAAAAGAAAAAGAAAAATCCAAAAATATTAGGGATAGAATAAAAAATGGTGAAAACGGGACTTGTCGAAGCTTTTGATTCTTTAGTTTCCTTTGACGAACACTTTGCTACTTTTAGTAATTCCAAATGACTTAAAATAGATCTATTAGGGGTGACTGCTCCCGTTGGTATACGCATGCTTGGGGTAGCCAAACGCACTATATTTGTCCCAATAGGTAGCCTTGGCAAGTTACCTTTCCACGGGGACATCTGTCCCTAACCAATATCACTATGGTGATTTCCCTGTTAATGTATTGATGTCATGAGCTTAGATGCAATAAATAATGTTCCCCATGATGATTGTCCCTGCAATACCAGTATTTACACTATAACTTGTATTCAACTATTACATTTCAAACCTATGAATTTCACTCAACCTTTGTGTTGACCCTTTTTATGCATGTTTATCTCAGGTAATTGAGCAACTTATAGCATGGAGTGGCATGGACATGAAGATGGCTAAAACTTGTTATCATTCACATTGTATGTAACTAGATTTTAGGACCTGCCTTTGTAAAACTCTGATTTGAAATGAATGATAACATATCTTTTGAATAAACGTCTCTTTTGGGTCGTTTTCTATGATTATGATTGTTGTATCCATGAAGTAATACCCCAGATTAGCTTCCACTGCTATATTGTAAAAATGGGGGTGTTACAACATAATACTATTTTACATAACATCAAAACTTGTCACAGTCTGCCGACCCTACGTTATTTTACTATTCGACATTGGGTTTGAACACTCGCCTTGAACTTCTGAAACATATACGTTGTCACGTAACTCACCACATAGAAACATGCCGACTAATTGGAGTGTGACTAGTAACTTATCATCTCGTAACGTACCGTCTAGGAACACTAACTTTTGGAACACGGCTCATTAACGTCTCATTCCTTTCTCTTTACTTCTTGTGATTTTAAAAAATAGTATCATCAGGAAGACAACTTCTAAGTTCGGCATATATCGACGACTCATAACCCAACGTATTGCTGACATGCCCTTTCGCCAAGAGCGGAACGAGATCCGAGACACCGAGAACGAATCACACATAAAAGACCCTTGAGACAGACCTCACTAATGAAGGTCTACCTTCCGACTAGAACATCATTGGGTACGACACAACCAGCAGCCCCCACTCCGAAGAGAGAACCTCAAGCATCATAGCTAATGACGACCCTTATATTTAAAAATGTTTCTTTAAAAACTTGATTTTTGTTCGCTTCATGGTACGGATATTTCCACTCCCTTTAAATATTAATTGTTTGAACAATTAATTTTACATATATCATTTTAACATCATTGATATACCATCTTCTTAATGTGTACTTGTTTTAGCCATTTGATATTAATTCTCTTTAATAATAAATTGTTTATACAATTAATTCACCCATCTCGTTTAGCATCCCTCATATATTGTTTCTTTGAGGATATGCCTCTTTCAACTATTCGTATTTGGTCTCTCATTTGCATTGATTAATCGTACAGATGGCTCTCTATAGCCTTCTGGTTCATGATATATTAGAACAAATGAATCTCTACATTCATTTTGCTAATCTAATAATTCTTTACGTTCATTTCCTTTGACTGTTACTACATTTGTACAGACATTTTTGATATTTTATGATCTATTGTCTTGTTATTTTGCTACTTAAAATCATTTATAACGCTTATACATGTGTTTGTCATTATTTCATCTTTGCGAAATTTTGTTTATATTGAGTTATTTTTTTTCTTCTTTTCATGGAATTTGATTCGGGAATTCTTTCGTTTGCATTGATCAATGATCATTACTTCTTTTTCATTAATACATTTCATCTCTTATTCTAGCATTCTTTGCTCATACATCATTGTACCCTACTAATAAATCGTTATACTCAATATAACCTTTTTACATTGACAACTACTCCCTTTGGAGATTTGTACTTCTTCTTTGATTCCTTCGTTCACATTTATTATTTCATTCTTTGATCTTGATGGGTAATACTACTCGATATGTACTTCTTTGATCATTCGTACAACTTACTAGTTCTCATTTTTGTATGTTTTCTTATCTCTATTCTTTCATTAAAGATTCTCATAACATTTAATTCATACCTACATTCACATCGCGGATACTTTGTATTTTGTATTTCATTTTATTTGGTATTCGTTTTAAGTATTCATTTGCTATCCCATCTGATTAGTTTGTTGAACCTCTCGAACACGTTTTGACACATAACCTACGCTAAAGTATTGGAGACACCACCTATGCTGTATAAGGTGCATTGTGTTTATTCGAACCACGAGAGTACGAGAAAAACACTATAACCGACTATGGAGAGGAAACAACTACAAAGCTCGAAACCACAAAAGCAATCTGGAATACTAACCATGTTAGTAGTATTTTCTTCAGCAACAAACACATACCAAACCACAACAAGCGCCTGCAAACTCGTTCGAAAGACACTCTAACAGACCAAGAGGTGATCAATCACCACAAATCCGTCTGTCGGACCAAGGTTGGGGTAGTCGAGTCATTAGCCCTGACATGCCACCGTGAAACAACTAAGAAGATCATTTAGAGATGCAACAAAATTCATGCTGCACATAATCGCCGACAAAGTGACACATATGTGAAGATACGTCTCGTCAAAACGGGGAAAGCTGAACCCACGTCATATTGGACCTTTCAAGATCATTGTCAAAGTTGGAACCGTTGCCTATCGACTCGAACTCCCAAATCAACTAAGACTAGTCCATAGTACTTTTCACGTCTTGAACCTAAAGAAGCGTTTGCCTGACGAAACACTTGTTATACCGTTAGATGAAATCTAAATCGACGACAAGCTTTATTTTATCGAAGAACCCGTCAAAATTATGAACCATAAGGTCAAACATTCAAAACAAGGCCATACCCCCCCTGATTGTGGAAGTACATTGGAATTCATGAAGAAGTCCTGAATTTACTTAGGAACGTGAAGATCAATTTCAGAAGAAATATCCACATCTAATTGCTAATTTTACACCATCGTCGATTGCCACAACTTGAGCTTCGAGACGAAGTTCATTTAACGAGGGAAGGATGTCACACCCCGTAAATTTCAGGTCAATATTTTAACCTTTTCCGATCATTATTTTTGAGTTTTATACGTTACGTTTGAATCTGGCAATTTTCTGAGAAGTTGTCCCGTGTAAAACTGAAAATCGTTATCAGACGCATTCCGGTTTTGGACTTGGATTAGTATACGTGTTATATGCATTATTTTATCATTTAAAGTGTTACGTAGGTCACGTTTATTTCGTTTGCGATTTATACGTTTTTTGCGTACGTCGTACGGTTTTAGCGTTTTTGGTCAAACGGAGACCCGAAAACCCGAAATCTTTTCGTGTAAACTTTAGTTATCGTATATCTCGTGTTTAGGAGTCAAAAATTTCATGGTTACCCCTCCTCCTCTACTCCAAACACATGCATACACCCACACTTAATTAAATCAAAGAGCATCTTTCACCTTTATTTTGAATTGAAACTACATCACATGCAAGATGGTGATATTTTTGTAATCTTATCCCATGCATGATCATGTGAATCTTACACCTATTTGTCTTCATGCTACATGCTTGGACCACTAAACCACTATCAATATTACAAGTGTAACCATTTATTTTCTAAGTGACCAAGTTTATGTGGTTCCCCCTCTTGTACCTTATCTAACCGAACCACAAGGACCATAGGCACCATGGTTCCATATTTTCTACTTAATAATGGTTCACATAATATCTTACACCCAAAAACCCTAATTCCTCTTATAAATACCCAAGGATAGATGAGATAGGGCTTCACTTGCCTCTTTACATCAAAATTCATTTTCTTTCTTCCCCTCTCTTCTCTTTTGGCCACGGCAAACAAACACCCCTTATAGGGTTTGATTTTCTTTGATTTCCTTTAAGATCCAAGTGTTCTAGGTTGATCTTTGTTCATATCTAAGGTAGTTGCAAGTGTTGGTTCTTTGATTTCAAGGGTTTGTTCAAGATTTAAAGTTAGGGTTTCAAATAAATTTTGGGGGTTTTGCAAGATCTTGGTATATGTTGTAGATCTAGTGTTCAATCTTATGTCTTCATCATTTGTAAGCTATTTCTTGAACCTATTTTTGATTTCTTTATTTTCTTATGCTCTTGGTTTAAATCCTATTGTGTTTGTGTTAACTTTTCAAAAAGAAATAAGATGAGATATGAAATAATGAAATTTTATGCCTTCTTTTATTATAAATTTTGATTAAGGAAAGGATGAGTGGATTTGTGTGTTGCAACAATAATGATGAAGGGAGTAGGATAGATTTGAAAGAGGTTTTGATGTTGGATTAGTAGTGAATGGGGATTAGGTTAGTATAAGCACTATTGTGAAGTTTGGATGGATTTATGGAGGCGTTTGCGAAATATAAGGTTGCTGATCCGATTTTGTTTTGAGATTTTGGGAGACTTAAAAATGTTTTTATTAGTCAAAAAGGTAGTTTTTGGATAGCTCATTTCGTATAGATAGTTTTTCATATATCGGACACTAAAATCGAACTTAAAACGACCGAGTTACGCTCAAATAAAACTTGAAACTTTTTCGGCAAAACGATTTTTAATACGATCAGATCATGAACGAAAATGACCATTTTGACCCCTTTCGAGTCTGTTTCGGTAAAAGTGTAAAACACAAACATGACCTAAAATGACGTTTCCCTTTCAAAGTTGCGAAAGTTGTGTTAAAAATGCTTTACGCATGAGTTCGACCTAGTTTTCGTCAAGTTATTTTCGAACATATAATTTTATATATGAAAACGTTTTCATCCGGGTTAGGTCCATTTAGGTTTCGAAAACCTTAGAAACTATTAACGTAGTGTTTTGGTATTATTACGAAGGGTTAGGAATTTTCAAAAAATTATAAAACGATGTCGTTAAACATTACTAAAAATAGTAAGTTAGTGCGAACTAGCGAGATAGAAATGAAATGTAAGCGTTAATAGTTTCGTTAGTACGTTTATGGAAATATGGATACTACGATTATAGGGGACGGTATTAACATCCCAAAACTTAGAACTTTCCGAAAATAGAAAGTTTCCTAAAATAGTAACTTTCCGAAAACAATAATTTTTTGTAAGAGCGGCGTAACGTAATGAAGAACTTTATACTTTCGTAAAGATACGTTTTTGTTAAATAAACTAAAGCACAAACACATATGGATGTCTAGTTCTTTTATAGACGTTTTATGCAACGTTTCGTTTTTATTTCTCGTTTTAAAGCGCGTGTTATAATTAGTTCGTGGTTAGATTCGTTCGGTTACTTTATCCTCTTTGTTGATTTACTATCTCATCGTTTGCTTAAGGTGAGTTCATAGCCCCACGTTTTACTTGTTTTATATTTACCTTATAACTTTTGGGGTTAGAACATGCTCGTTTACAAACTTGTTTACTCAAATGATTTTAAACTTTTATAAATGTTTGTTTGCAAACTCGGTTACATGATTGATATCACACTTTGGTTTACTTATGGATGCAATTACTTAAAGCCTTTCTTTTGGAAATACATTGGTTACTTTTACTTTGGACACAAGTATTTTACGTAAGAATTTCCTTGTTTATGCGTTGCCTAAGTAAATGTTGAAACTTGTATGCTTGAGTTATCGTGTACCATTAGTTACTTATGATCGGTTGGATTGGTAAGTGAGCGTGAGTGTTGTAAATAGATCTATTGGGACTAATCACCCCCGTCCGTGTAAGTAGCTCTTACAAGATCAACGGACGTATACCAATGTCGAGTGCTACGGTGAAGCACCACGTTGGCACCTGTCAGGGCAAGTTATTTAAGCATTATGCATGCTTCCATTACATTTAGCCTCGGTGTCATGACCTTAGTGCAACGTAAATACCTTTTAGGTGAAGTTGTATCGGTTATAACTATCACATACATTTTATAACTTGTGGTTCACACTTCTTTCGTTGAACGTTTCAAATTGCTAAATACTTTTCATAATACTGTGAGTGAAGTAGTATTCACTAAACATTTTTGATTCTCACAAATGCTGTACTTAAACCTATGAATTCACCAACTTTATGTTGACCGTTTTAAGCATGTTTTTCAGGTGCTTTGTTAGGATTTGTGTTTTTGTAAGTTGGTACGCCAACCCAAACCAATCCCCAAAACAAAACAAACCCACACCAGGGGGTTTTTGTCCCGACAACCAAACGCAGTTGCCTACTAAGTCGGCACCAAGGGGGGGGGGGGGGGGTGGGACACACCACGACGGAAATTAGGCGAGATTAAGTTGTGAGGGGTGGGTTACTCCACGACAACTACCACACTAAATGTATGTACTGCACACTACACGCTCCATAGTATTAAGTACCGTTTAGATTTCTAAAGAAAAAATATTAGTACCGTTTTATTTATAAATATGTGTCATTACCCAAGCACTATTCAATGATACCCAGGAACAGTGCATCAAATAAACCTAGTACTCTTAATTATCACTTAGTTCTACACCGCATCATCGTATGAGTATGCTTGTGAGAGATTTATCATTAGTCTATAAAAGGTTCTCTCTAGCAATAGTTAAGCAGACGATCTCGATCGATAATCGTGCTACTAGCAATGTATCATATCAAAAGTAGATTTAGATTATCTTGTAAGGTGTTGAAACAGCGCATGATTACATAGGATTGTTCTGAGAGCTTAAGCACGAAAATTGTGTTGAGAGTATTCTCCTAGCCACATCTAAACAATCATGGTATTCAAAACATCACCCAACTTGGCTCTCTACACTCACACAGCAACTCGCAGATTTCTGCGCGTATACTATACTCAACAGCTGTTGGGCTTATCATCCAATTATAAGCGCATAATCTATTCATTTAGGGACTCACAAGTGGTTATCACGCCTAAGCTATTCGAAGAAAACACTCTGCTGAATAGAAGAACAATGCGTATCCAGTTATAAACCTTCCATCCTACAAAACTAAACATGTCTGCATCACAAGATGAAATTCCACCACCACCACCACCTCCACCATCATCATCACAAACACCAACACAACAAACTCCTCATACAGTATCAACCATCAAACTGCCTATTCTCAAAAAGGGAGAATATGATATCTGGGCTATGAAGATGGAGCACTATTTGGCTCATACAGCCTATCAATCTGGAAGTATCCAAAAAGGAATAGGTCCCTGTATCAATCACTATAGATACATCAAGACAAATTAAGGTTTTGCCTCCTAGAACTGCTGAAGAGATTGTAGCCAGAGAAAAGAGAGAAAACAAGAACCACCTTGCTTATGGGCCCAACCTAAAGATCATTTGCAAAGTCCATAAATGACAGATCAAAAGAAATGTGATGCCATTAAATCAAGATTTGGTTGAAATGAACGAATCCAAGAAGATGCAAAAGTAGTATCTTAAGCAACAATTTGAAGATTCACTTTATCGAAGCACAGATGGGCTTCACAAAGGTTATTATAGGTTCAAGTCTTCTCAGTCAGCTATAGAACATTGAGCGGTGACTAATAAGGATGCTAATCAAAAATTCCTAAGATCTCTACCTTCTGCCTGGTCACAAGTCTCCCTAATAATGAGAACCAAACCAGGGGTGGACACTCTTAGTTTTGATGATTTGTACAATAATTTAAGAGTCTTTGAGAGTGATATAAAAGGCTCTACAGCATCATCCTCCTCTACCCCACAAAATGTAGCTTTTGTCTCTGAGAACACAAACAGTACTAATGAACTTAGTACCGCTTATTGTATTCCCAATCTTTCTGGTCAAAACACCAAGTATGAACAAACTTCATCATACTCACTTCTTGCTAATCAATCTAGCTGCCCTCAACTGGATCATGAGGACTTGGAACAGATTGATGAATATGACCTTGAAGAAATGGACTTGAAGTGGCAAGTGGCCATGATCTCAATGAGAATGAAAAAGTTTTACAAGAAGACTGGTAGAAAGCTACAATTTGATGCAAAAGAGGCTGTTGGCTTTGATAAAACCAAAGTGGAATGCTACAATTGCCACAAAATAGGTCACTTTGCTAGAGAGTGTAGAATCAAGGGATCTCAATACAAGGAGAAGAGAAGCATGGAATTCTGGAAACAAGAGTGATGGGAACAGAACTGGACAGAAGGAGGATTCTAAAGCATTGGTGACAATTGATGGAGAAGGTGTGGATTGGACAACTCATTCAGAAGATGAAGATTATGCTTTTGATGCTTGCAACAGTTCAGACTCAGACACAGAGGTAATTTCATGTTCAAATAAGTGTAAAGAGTCTTATGCTAATCTTAAAAAACCAGATATGATGCTCAGATGATAACAACTTATGTGCAAGCAAAAATAAAGGCATATTCTCAAGGTCTTAAGAAAGTTGAAGCACAGTTAGTTGCTCATCAACAAGGGACACTTTGGTAATAACCAAAATAAAAGTTTATGAAACTAGATTTAGATGAAAAAAGATGTCCTCGACATACCATAAGAAACTATTACAGAATGCTCAAAAAGAAAAAGAAATTTAAAGGCTAAAGTAGAAAAATGGCATAATTCTCTAAGAATCGTTTCTCTTAGGTAAACTTGCTAAATACCCAAGATGAGTGCTAATGAAAAGTTTGGTCTTGGTATTGGATCACAGTATGATGGTATTTTTTGAGTATGAAAAATGAAGTAAGTGTTTTTATGAATACAGAAAGTGATTTCGAAAATCAACCTATGAATGATAGGTTTGCAGAAGGAATGCATGCTGTACCCCCACCCATGACAGGAAATTACATGCCTTCAGGACCTGATGTAGAAGTAGATGATTCTAAGTTTACATATGGTCCAAAACAGACTCAACCCAATGAATCTGAAACACAATCAAGTGAAATTGATACCTGTGAATCTAACATTAGTGCAGAACCCTCTGAATTAGTGTCTGAACCAGTTGTCAATGAGTCTAATGTAAAAAGTCAACCTAAGGTTTGGTCTGATGCTCCTATCATTGAGGAGTATGAGTCAGATAGTGATGATGAGTGTGTAGTTATACCAACAAAACAACAAGAAACACCTAGTTTTGCTAACCAGCAAGTAAAAACTCCTAGGGAAAATGTTAAGAATCAGTCTACACATAGTCAAAAACCTAAAGTTGATAAGAAAGATTTGGGGTATGGGTTTGCTGTAAGAGCATGTTTTGTATGTGGTAGTCTTAATCATTTGATTAGAGATTGTGATTTTCATGAGAAAAGGATGGCAAGAAAAGCTGAGTTAAACAATGGTTGGAATAATGTGCAAAGAGTGAATAAACAAAACCAATTTGTTCCTTCAGCAGTACTAACTAGAACTGGTATAATTCCAGTTAATACTGCTAGAACTAGCGGTACTAAAATTTTTAGTACTGCTAGGCAAAGTGTTAACAGACAGACAGTACTAAAAAGTACTGCCATGAAAGTTAATACTGTTAAGCCAATTGTGAATAAAGTTAGACCAGCAAATGTTTTTCACAAAACTTATTCACCAACAAGGCCTTTCAAAAAGACAACAGTACTTAGACAAAATTGTTCAAATCAAAAGATTAATACTGCTAAGGAACATGCAGTTAGTACTGTTGGGGGAAAAAGGGAAACTGCTGTTAAGCCCTCAGCAGGTTGTAGTTGGAGACATAAAGATACCATGAGTTAGATATCAAATACAATATTGGAATCCCGTCTTGGAAAATGTTACTCTTTCAATGATCCCCTAAGCATACTCAATGCCCGAAACAGGCTTGGTCCCAAAGAGAAACTAATCTCTGTTCTATTTATGTGCAGGATTATCCACATAGAGCCTAAAAATAAAGGAATTGTTGATAGTGGATTTTCCAGGCACATGACTGGAAACACGGCCGCCTTGCTGAGTTTCAAGACTTTATGGTGGCCCTGTAGCTTTTTAGGTAGTAAAGGTTAAATCACTGGTAAGGTAAAAATAAAAACTCGAAAGTTTAGATTTTGAGGATGTGTGCTTTGTGAAAGAACTTCAGCATTTCCAATCGTTTTCTGTGTCCACAAATTGTGACAAAATAAACAAGGTTCTGTTTACTGACATCTGAATGTCTGTTTTTTGTCTCACTGAATTTAAGTTACCTGATGAAAATCAAGTAACTACATAAAATCCGCTAGACAAAAACTACATGTACAGTTTCAATTTAGAAACATTAGTTCCAACAGGAGGATTGGCATGTATAGATAGCAAGGCTACAACTGTGAATCTACAAATGGCATAGTAGATATGGTCCATGTTATTTGCCAAAAACCTTACCAAACTTTGTGAAGGAAACCTTGTCAAGAGGTTTACCATTAAAGGATTATCAAAATGAGCCACACTTGTGTTGCTTGTCAGAAAGGAAAGCAACACAAGGCCTCCTGTAAGGCCAAAGCAGTAAGCTCTATTAGCCAAACCCTACAACTTCTTCATATGGATTTGTTTGGACCTACATCTGTAAGGAGCTTGAACCATAAGAACCTATTGCCTTGTAATCACTGATGATTTTTAAGCAGGTTTATTGGGTTAATTTTTCTTAAGAACTAAGGATGAAACTAGTGCAATCCTTAAGGACTTTATAAGACAGATAGAGAACCAATTGAATCAAAAGGTTAAGACCATTAGAAGTGATAATGGAACAGAATTTAAGAACAAGGAGGTTATTGAATTCTGTGGGATAAAAGGGATCAAGAGGGAATATAGTAATGCCAAAACTCCACAACAAAATGGAGTTGCTGATGATGAAAGACAGGACCCATTTGAGGCAGCAAGGACCATGCTTGCAGATCATTTTTTACCAACACTTTTGGGCTAAAGCATTGTAGTACTAGCTGAGATATGTTTCAAAATAGGGTATTAGTGACCAAGCCTCATAATAAGACACCTTATGAACTTTTAACTGGTAAGATACCAATTATAAGCTATATAAGACCTTTTGGGTGCCACGTGACCATCTTGAATACCATTGATCACCTTGGCAAGTTTGCTGGAAAATCAGATGAAGGGTTTTTAGTTGGGTATTCTTTACAAAGCAAGGCTTTTAGGGTATACAATTTAGAAACCAAAAGAGTTGAAGAAAACCTACACATCACCTTCTTAGAGAACAAACCAAATGTTGCAGGAAAAGGACCAACTTGGCTTTTTGATCTTGATTATTTAACTGATTCTATGAATTATCATCCTATTAGTTCAGAGAATCAAGCTAACCTACATGCAGGTCAACAAGAAGCTAACCAAAATGCAGGTACAGAAGAGATTATTGATGTGGGGGATTCTGACAAAGAAGATGACTCTGCTCAAGACTGTTTTGTACTGCCAATATGGCCTTCTTATTCTTCAACAAATACTCCAGCAGTTACAACAGATGATAAGAAAGCAGGTCCAAGAGAGGAAGAACAAGGCTTTATGGATGACCTTGAAAGACTTAAGAAGCAAGAAAAGGAAGCTTATGAGGAAGCTGAAGCTCTCAGGAAGAAGTTTGAAACCTTGGTTATAAAAGAAGGAGCTGCTAAGCCTAGCAGTACTAACATTTTTAGTACTGTTAGCACACCCACTAAAGCTAGCGGTACTAACCTAGTTAGTACTGTTAGTCTTCCAGTTAGTACTTGACTCGCCAAAACTTACTCCTTAAAATCTATCTATATATAATATAAATACAACAAAGGATCAGAATCCGCGAGATCAATAAAACCGGAAGCAGTATAGAGTGTTCCCGGGTCGTTATGTCCCAACGAGGCTAGAGATGGAAAATCGAAAGACGATTGATGATTTGTGTTTGAATAAGACAAGAAATGTGAATATGATTGGGCACTAAACCTAATAGACAAATACACATGAAGTTAAGCAAGAAAAATAAACTAGAACAAAAATAAAAGCTAGAAATGGCAAAACACTTAAATGACTACACTAAGGCACAAATAAGCTCAAATAAGCTAAACTAACTCTAAGTAAGCAAATACAAAAAGCAATTTAATGCTAAATAAAATAAGATAAGCTCAACAGTACTAACAGCAGTACTACCAGTATTAACTACCAGTACTAACTTGAAGTTAGTCCTAGCTAGTTATATGAGTAGTACGTTGTGACCAAAGTATTAGTACTGCTAGCTTAAACAAAAAACCTATGAAACAAGAAATAGGCAAACAAGCTAAAACAGATAATTAACTACCCCTAATAAGCATTTAGGCATAAGATTAAACAACCAGAATAGATTATAATGATAAATAAGCTAGAAAACTAAAACTGATGAACACTTGAAAATACTTTGAAAAGGGAAAATAAGCTTAAATGAGCTTACCCCTAAAGAAAGTAAAGGAAAATGGTTTAATATACTCTAAAAAGCTAAGGAAATCTTTAATAAGCAGAGATAATAAGCTGATAAGCTAGAAAAAAAAAATGAACAATCAGTATTAACTAAATAACTACCATAATTTAACTTTAAGTTAGTACTGCTAGTGGTTTGATTTAGTACTGCTCCTAAATGATCTACAGCACTAACTACAGGTTAGTACTGTTAGTTGAAAATAGCCTTTAAAAATCATTTTTCTTTCAAACTAATTAAAAACAGATTATCAAATAACAAAGTAAAACACTTATAAGCAAATATTAATCAATAATAAGCACTTAAATAAGCATGAATTGGTCTAGCAGTATTAACTTAAAACTAACAGTGTTAACAAATGAACTAACAGTTTCAGCATTAAAATAAGTAAAGTAATAACGAAGAGAGACTTCAAAACCCTTGCACAAACATGGCTAAAATCAAGAATCTACAAGCTCTAGCTTGCATAAAACAAGCTAGTGAGAGTCCATAAGCCCATCCAGAACTGGCTTATCATCCAATAAATAAGCTGTGGTATATTTGAGAGTGATTGGTATAATTTTCTCTTCACTACTTAACTTTTTAGATTTACTTGATTAAGGCAGCTTATAAATAAGCTGTATTGAGAACTCTTTGAACACAAAACAATATGATTAAGAAACTTAACACTGGTATTGATTTAAAAACTTCAAACTTGCATTAATTTTGAAAGTGTTACAAAGCAGTGAAATAAAAGCTGTAAATAACTGAAAATAAGCTAAGTTATTAAAACTAAAAACTAGATTAAACTAAGATGCCTCAAAGGCTTACAAAAAGCTCTATTTATAGCCGAAGTCTTCGACTTGCAGCTTGTGCTTCTTTGGAGAGATAAAAACAAGTGTGCATGTGTAGTGAGAGAGTCAAAAGCAAATCCCAGTCCTGTGATTTCTTGATCTTCTTTGGAGACAATCTCACCCATCGAAATGCTTTGGGAATGGAGAGGGCATTGCAACATGGATTTTATCAGCTTGGGGAATTAGTAGGGGTGTGGTTGAAATGATTTTGGCTAGGGAGAGAAGTGGTTTTGGCAGGGGAGAAGTATGGGAACGACATACAAGTTGTACCGGGTTTGTGGGCAGGGAAAGAATACTTTATGAGGGAGTAGGCCGAATTGTCCCTTTAAGTATATAACTTAAATGCAATCTCTACCTTCATTCAATTATAACCCTTGTCTTTTTTCCTTTTGCAATTAAACTTGAGGTTGTTGCAGTTTTTAGCCCCCTTCCCCCACGAAAGTTGTATTTTCTTGCTTTGTCAGACTTTTGACTTTGCCTTTTCCACTCCGTGCTTGGAATTGCTTGTTTTTGGCTTTCTTTTTGTTCTTTTTCTTGAATATCCGTATCCTGCACAATACAAAAGCAAAACATACAAATACAATGTATTTTTGGTATGTTTTTGTACATTTAAGACCGTTTTTAATGGAAAGTGGTATGTGTAATTAAGCACATACCAAAATCCCCCATACTAAGGTATTGCCGTGTCCTCACGCAATGTTATGAAGTAAACACTCAAGAAAACTAAGAATCTTGAACTCCCTCGACTAATTACTTCGAAAAGTAGCAAAGTGTTCGTCAAGGGAAACAAAAGAATAAATAGTTTTGACAAGTCCCGTTTTCACCAAAATTTTCTATATGTACACTAACTATCACTAATATTTTTGGATTTTTCTATTTCTTTAACTAACATGCTCGACTTCCTTTATTTTATCAACATTGGGATCATAGAATGAGAAGCGCCCATAGAATAATCTACGGATGTCCTGACGGATAAATTCATCGTCCCCGATTTTTCACTAGATCCAAACCAAGCAATTAAACAAGATCATTTGCCAATATAAGTCTAAATGTTAAGCACTCATACTTATGACTTGTGAACTTTTAACTCCCAACATGGATATATGTATTAAATGTGTGTATCCATATCAACTCAGACCATATGATCAACTTATTTCCATAGTCGTAATTCAAGATGAATCAAGACTCAAAGCAACAACTTATTAGGACCTTGTAACTTGATTTTAAAGAACGAAAATTTAACTGTAGAACTTTTTGCAACATCTTTATCATCATAATCATAAGTTCTTAAAGCTAGGAATGCGTTGCTTAGTTTGAACACCTACCTAGGCCTCGCTCCCTGGTAGGATATCACAACCAACGACCGTGTACTTTGTTTGAAACCCACCCTTTGCTACGTAGTTGAAATCACATCACACCTTCTCCAAATATGGCTAAGGATAGGTATCTTATATTGAACCCTCACCTAGACCTCGCTTCCTGGTGAGATATCACAACACACCAAATCCCTAGAAGTAAAGATGTCTTAGTTTGAACCCCCACCTCTTGTTTAGGGAGCGGGATATCAACACATCTTTTTCTTGCTCCATTATACACAATGTAGCCTTCATTGGCATAATTTTAATATTCATGCATTTTTGCATTCATATTTCATTCATGCTTCTTTGGCATTTTAACTTTCAAATTACTAAGAACAGAAAAACTTCGCTTTAAAGAATCAAGTTACAAATTTGAAGCTTTTTCTAAAAACATCGATTGACTTAGTTGAATTGAAATGAGCACGTATGATTAGGTGGATTAAAAGCTAATGGGAGAAAAAGCCACAAGTTACTCATATAAGTTTTTAGAAGAATCTTGCTTAGCACATAAACTTATATTTAACTCTATCACTTCTTGTTCTTCACCTCGTGAAAGCTTAGCTTACAATTAAGGAACTAGCTAGGGCTCAACACGCCCGATCGAGTCAAAAATTATTCTCATTCTACCCATTTAGGAAAGTCGAAACTGTGACAAAACACTTATTTTATTTTTGAAATTTTTTTTTTTTTTTTGGTATTTTTGCAAAAGTTTGGTAAAAACAGGATTACGTGACAACAACGGCTGCAGGCAAAATTCTATAATCGAAGATCCCCCCCATACTAGAACTAAACATCGTCCTCGATGTTTTGAAAGGGGCACCTACGTAAATCTAAGGCCGTTTATGAAGTGTGCCAAAAGATAAAACGTTAGTCGATTAGATTTGGATACTGGATTCCCAAAATGAAGCTGAGGATGTGAAACTCTTGATAAAAATACAAGTACGAGAGTCATCACAATCCGGGAAATCCTGGACAATTAACAACACAAACACGAAACACGGGTAATGGAAAAGGCGAGCCTCTTCACAACAAGAAAACACTTATTCATATTTACACAATACTACGATAAGCATGGGGTGCCTCCCACGAAGCGCTTGTTTAAGGTCGCTATGCTTGACCCGTCACCTGAATTTATTGGACATTAGGGAAGGTCTGGAGATCTGGGACACAATGAGGTACGTCCCCTCACAAATTAATGCCCTTTAAACGATGACCATTCACATTGAAATTTGGACCCCGAGTTTTGAGAAACTCGATAGTGCCATATTGAAAAAAACTTTGTTTTATAGTGGGAATGGTCCTGACCAACGGGTCTTAAGCTTGCCCGAGAAAATCTTTAATCTAGAGTTAAAGAGGAGGACTCGATCGCCGACGTTGAAAACGCGGTTTTTGATCTTGGAGTCATGGATTCTCTTTGTTTTCTCTTTGTAGATCAGAGAGTTTTCATAGGCATGATCACGAAGTTCATTAAGTTCATTGAGTTGAACTTTCCTGTGATCACCCGCGGTTTTGATATCAAAGTTGGTATGCTTAAGGGCCCAGTAAGCTTTGTGCTCGAGTTCGATCGGAAGATGACATGCCTTCCCGTACACTAGCTTGTATGGAGTACACCCGATGGGTGTTTTGTAAGCTGTGCGGAAAGCCCAAAGTGCGTCTTCTAATTTATCCGACTGATAAGTGCTTAATTACACATATCTTTTACCTCTAAAAACGAGCTTAAATGACCAAAAACAGACAAAAACTGCCAAATATATGTTTGTTTTGCATTTGTATTGTGCAGGAAGTGGATATCAACAAAAAGACAAAAAACCAAGCCAAAATGACAAAACTGAGCATGGAATGGAAAAGACTGTGCAAAATCAAGGCCAAAGTCCAAAAATGCCAAAGTCAGAGTCAATACTAAAGAATCAGCAGTCAAACCGGAGCCGAACTGAAAATACTATTGATGCTACTTAACCCGATCTGATGGGCCGGGAAACCCAATAGTATAATTATGAAAACAGTGAGACCAAATGGGCCCTCAAACAATTACTTGCAGCCCATTTGTGTGCATTTGACAAAGACTGTGAAGACTTTGAAGGCCCAATCTTAGCCCAGTTACAGCCAATCTCAGCCATTGTACACACAAAACCCATCACCTACCTTAGTGGGCCTTGAAAAAGCCCAATCACAAAACCCAAGCCCAAAACACTTTTTTTTATAAAACTCAAGGGCCAAAAATGTAAATGTTAAAAACCTTGTTTTATAATTAAAAATGAAAAAAATAAAGAAAAGGGCCAAAATTGCCAAGTTTGAAAGTTATTTTAAAAGGAAAAATAGAAAAACCAAACACAAGGGCTGGTTTTGCAATTTACTTAAACTTTCCTTTATAAAGCGCAGGGACCATATCTGTCACTTTCCAAACTCTTTTATAACTGTTTTTTTTTCGGCTTATAAGAAATGAAAATAGAAAGAAAGATGGAGGGCCAAAGTTGCCTCTTCCCCATTCTTTTCTTTTAAACCTGCAACCACCAGGGTACTCGAACCCCTTTACCGCCAAAACCCAAACCAGCCTCTCCCATGGTTTCTAGGCCAAACCACCACCCCTAGTACACTTCCCAGCTCACCCTAACCCTATACCCACTCACCCCAACCTTATAATCCATGCCCCCTGGCAATCCCACTCAACCCGAAGACCTTCAATGGCTGAGAATGATGTATAAAGGAATGGAGGGCTAGGATTGCTTTGGAGGCTTTGTACACTCACAGCAAACACAACCCAAGACCAAGTGAAGGCTTTGAGACTTCTATAAAAGAGAAGAGAACAAGCCGAGAAACCACACCCCTGTTTTTACTTTTGTAGTTTAAAATTTAATTAAGTTTGCTTTAAAATTATTATACTCAGTTGTTTTAAAAGCTTTATGTTGTAATATTCTGCATTTTTAATAAAAGATAAGAGTTTTTTGTGTTATTGCATTTATCAAAATTTGAAGTGTAAATTAAGCCATCAATTCTGTTTAAACTTGCATAACCATGTGTAAAAGTTGTTAAGCTCAACTTAATATCACTGTTCTAGCCTTTATTTCTTTTAAAAAAGCTAAAAAAATACGAATTTATAAATTAAGGGGGTGTTTGGTTTAGACCCCAAAATGGGTCATATGAGTTTTTTTATGGGTAAATACCACTCAGCCAACTTTGGCTGAGTGTGTGGGGTTTATTAGACCATTTAAATCACAACTTTTAGTGTTAAAATAAGTTTTTGTGGGCCTTTTGTATTATGTCAGATTTTCAATAAGCCAAAATAAGCTTAAGGGCTCCAGCTGCTTAAGCAGCTTAAGCACACCATCCTTGTGCTCACTTTAGTCATATATAGCCAAAGAAACACCCACTTTACTCTGTCATACAACCATAAGCCAAGTTACAATTTGTGCATGTATGTACTTTTGTTAAAAACAGTCAACTTTAAGCCCAAATTTCAGCACTTAAAAGTCCACATTTATAAACCAAATTTTGGAATTAAATTCATTTATGAACCCTTTAAATCTGTTTTCACTTTGTTTTGGCCAATAAGCATTTTTGTGCTTATTGCATAAGCTTAAAAAGGACCCTTAAACCCTTGTTAACCCTCCCCTGGTGCTGAACACCTAAATTCAGCCCCCTTTTCTAGCTTATTGCATAATTAAAACCTTAGTCATTTATGGCTTTTATATACCCATAGGTAACCCTCTTTAAGTATCCCAAAATTTAGCAGCTTTATTCTCTATGTTTTAGTTAGCTTAATAGTAGTTAAGTAGCACTGTTTCTGCGTTTTGTTTTTTAAATCTGCCAACATAGCTTATCTCATTTCCGCTTATTTTTAGGGCTTATTCTATAAACCATAGCTTATATTTAGGATTCCCCTCTTCCTTAATAACTGTTCCCCATTAGTTTTTAGCTTATATTGTTTAGCTTAAATCCCAGACCATAAGAAGAAAATACCGCCCATAAGCTTATCGAGCTTCTCACCACTAAAAAGCTACTTTCTGGCTTATTAGTTCATTTGTCAGCAATGTTTTTTATGAAAAAGCTTCACCATAATCCCCTTTACAAGTTTGCTTTTATAGCTTTTTGATAATAAGCACTTTGGACCCTTTTTGTAATCGGGTTAGTGCTCAGGGACCATTAGTGTAAATTTCTCTTTTATAGTTAACAATGTTAGTTCCCCTTGTTAGTATGTTGTTACCTCGTTAGTCCTTGCTGTCCTTTCACTGTTAGTCCCTATAATTGACAGCTGTTAGTTTATTTAATTTAATTAATATAAATTAGGTTTAATTTTAATTAGTTTAATTACTTTTAATTTATTCAGTAAAATTTGGGCATTTTTATATTTTTAGAATTGTTAGATTTTTCTTTATTTAGTTTTATTTTTTCAGAATTTTTATAACTTTTATTTTTTGTCTTTTTCTATTTTCTTAGTTTTAATTAGTAATTAATCTTTAAAAATTCATAAAAAATCAGAAAATTAATAAAAAAATATTTTTCTTTTTTATAAAATTTTCTTTTGTCATTTAGTGTCTAGGAAAAATATAAAATTTAGTGTAGGCTTTATTTTTCATAAAATTCAGTCTTAGACCCGTTTTACCCGGTGCGTTTTACCGTTTCTTTTCGTTTTACATTCAAACGACCTCCGTTTTTATTCTAGTTTTTTTTTATTTTTCAAATTAACTTAATTAGAATTTAATTTTGATTTTTAATTTAATTTAGCATTTATTTTCTTAATTTTTAGTATTTAGGTTTCCCGATACCTGATTCTGTTCCCCGTATTTTAGTATAGATTTAATTTTAGGATTTCCCTATAACTAATTTTGTTTCCCGTAGTTTTTAAGATCCCCATTTCCTATATCTGTTTCCCGTAGATTAAATTAGGTTTTATTTAATTAATTTTAGTTGTAATTATATCAGTGTTTCCATCATATCTAAATATTCTCCATCATTCAATTTCTCATCAAACCAGGATTACCTTCAATTGCAGCCTCGTTGGGACATACGACCCGGGAATATCTCTTCCGGAATCTTTTTATCATTGATTCTATCTTGTGTATTTTATCCTTTTGTGGAATTTGACCTTTTGCCTTGGTCAAGGGCATTCGGTTAGGATCTGTATTAGGGTTGCTATATAAGTGTATGCCATTTGACGAATCAATAAACAAAACCAATTTGTTCCTTCAGCAATACTAACTAGAACTGGTAAAATTCCAGTTAGTACTGTTAAAGCTAGCAGTACTAAAAATTTTAGTACTGCTAGGCAAAGTTTTAACAAACAGTTAGTACTAACTAGTACTGCCATGAAAGTTAATACTGTTAAGCCCATTGTGAATAGAGTTAGACCAGCAAATGTTTTTCACAAAACTCATTCACCATCTTCAAGGCCTTTCAAAAAGACAACAGTACTTAGAACAAAATTTTCAAATCAAAAGCTTAATACTGCTAAGGTAAATGCAGTTAGTACTGTTGGGGGAAAAAGGGAAACTGCTGTTAAGCCCTCAGCAGGTTGTAATTGGAGACCACAAAGATATAACTGGCACAATATCTCCAAATACAATAGTGGATCCAATCTAAGAAACTGTTATACTTTCAAAGATCCACTAGGCAGACTCAAGCCCAAACAGGCTTGGGTCCCTAAGAGAATCTAATCTCTTTCTTTTAATGTGCAGGATTATCCACATAGAGCTTTAAAGAATAAAGGAATTGTTGATAGTGGATGTTCCAGGCACATGACTGGGAACAAGGCCTACCTTGCTGAATTTCAAGACTTTAATGGTGGCCCTGTTGCTTTTGGAGGTAGTAAAGGTTATATCACTGGTAAAGGTAAAATAAAAACTGGTAAGTTAGATTTTGAGGATGTGTGCTTTGTGAAAGAACTTCAGCATTTCAATCTCTTTTCTGTGTCACAAATGTGTGACAAAAAGAACAAGGTTCTGTTTACTAACTCTGAATGTCTTGTTTTGTCTTCTGAGTTTAAGTTACCTGATGAAAATCAAGTATTACTTAAAATCCCCAGACAAAACAATATGTACAGTTTCAATTTAGAGAACATTGTTCCTTCAGGAGGATTGGCTTGTTTAATTGCAAAGGCTACAACTGATGAATCTAACAAATGGCATAGGAGGTTGGGTCATGTTAATTTCAAAAACCTAAACAAACTTGTAAAGGGAAACCTTGTAAGAGGTTTACCTTCAAAGCTTTTTCAAAATGACCACACTTGTGTTGCTTGTCAGAAAGGAAAGCAACACAAGGCCTCCTGTAAGGCCAAAACAGTAAGCTCTATTAGCCACTCCTTACAACTTCTTCATATGGATTTGTTTGGACCTACATCTGTAAGGAGTTTAAACCATAAGACCTATTGCCTAGTTATCACTGATGATTTTAGCAGGTTTAGTTGGGTATTTTTCTTAAGAACTAAGGATGAAACTAGTGCAATCCTTAAGGACTTTATAAGACAGATAGAGAACCAATTGAATCAAAAAGTTAAAACTATTAGATGTGATAATGGTACAGAATTTAAGAACAGGGATGTGATTGAATTCTGTGGGTCAAAAGGAATCAAGAGGGAATACAGTAATGCCAGAACTCCACAACAAAATGGAGTTGCTGAGAGAAAGAACAGGACCCTTATTGAGGCTGCAAGGACCATGCTTGCAGATTCATTTTTACCTAACACTTTTTGGGCTGAAGCAGTTAGTACTGCTTGTTATGTTCTAAATAGGGTATTAGTGACCAAGCCTCATAATAAGACACCTTATGAACTTTTAACTGGTAAGATACCAATTATAAGTTATATAAGACCTTTTGGGTGCCATGTGACCATCTTGAATACCATTGACCACCTGGGCAAGTTTGCTGGTAAATCAGATGAAGGATTTTTAGTTGGGTATTCTCTACAAAGCAAGGCTTTTAGGGTATACAATTTAGAAACCAAAAGAGTTGAAGAAAACCTGCACATCACCTTTTTAGAGAACAAACCAAATGTTGCAGGGAAAGGACCAACTTGGCTTTTTGATCTTGATTATTTAACTGATTCTATGAACTATCATCCTATTAGATCAGAGAATCAAGCTAACCATCATGCAGGTCAACAAGAGGCTAACCAAAATGCAGGTACAGAAGACATTATTAATGCAGGAGATTCTGAAAAAGAAGATGAATCTGCTCAAGACTGCTTTGTATTGCCAATATGGCCTTCTTATTCTTCAATAATCACTCCTGCTTTAAAATCAGATGATAAGAGAGAAGGTCCAAGAGAGGAAGAACATGTCTTTATGGATGAACTTGAAAGACTAAAGAGGCAAGAAAAGGAAGCTAATGAGGAAGCTGAAGCTCTCAGGAAGAAGTTTGAACAAGAAACTGAGAACTTGGTTATTCAAGCAGGAGCTGCTAAGCCTAGTAGTACTAACATTTTTAGTACTGTTAGCACACCAGCTAAAGCTAGCAGTACTTACCTAGTTATTACTGTTAGCATACCAGTTAGTACTGCCAGCCCTCATGAGGGACTATCTCTTTCTGATCCAACAAATCCTGAAGAAGATGATTTAGAAATACCTCCTCTTGAAGATATTTATCAAAATTCCACTAATGGTATCTTCACTACTTCATCTTATGATGATGATGGTGTAGCGGCTGACTTCATAAACTTGGAAATTGTTATGAATGTTAGTCATATTCCCATATCAAGGATTCATTCCTCTCATCCTTCAGCGCTTATTCTAGGAGATCCAACCTCAGCAGTTCAAGCAAGAAGCAAAGTGAATAAAAGCTCTAGAGCTCATGCTTTTGTTAGCTATGTTCAAAAGCAAAAGAGAAATCATTATAAGGACTTCCAGCATTGTTTATTTGCTTGCTTTCTATCTCAACATGAACCCAAGAAGATTTCAGAAGCTCTTGAAGATGAAAGCTGGGTTGATGCTATGCAAGAAGAATTGCTGCAGTTTAAGATACAAAAGGTTTGGGTTTTAGTTGATTTGCCTTATGGGAAGAAGGCTATCAGTACAAAGTGGGTTTATCGAAATAAGAAGGATGAAAGAGGAGTTGTTGTCATAAATAAAGCAAGGTTAGTTGCTCAGGGACATAGGCAAGAGGAAGGAATAGACTATGATGAGGTTTTTGCTCCTGTGGCCAGGATTGAAGCCATAAGGATCTTTTTGGCCTTTGCCTCATATATGGGTTTTATAGTCCATCAAATGGATGTTAAAAGTGCCTTCCTTTATGGGAAAATTGATAAAGAGGTATATGTGTCTCAACCACCAGGTTTTCTAGATCCAAAACATCCTCACAAAGTATACAAAGTTGTAAAAGCTCTCTATGGGCTACATCAAGCTCCCAGAGCCTGGTATGCTACTTTATCTACTTTCTTATTAAAGAATGGATACAGAAGAGGAACCATTGACAAAACTCTCTTCATAAAGAAGGACAAACATGATATCATACTAGTTCAAGTCTATGTGGATGATATCATCTTTGGGTCTACAAAGAAATCTTGGTGTGATGAGTTTGAAGCATTAATGAAGAGTAAATTTCAGATGAGTTCAATGGGAGAGCTCACTTTCTTTCTTGGATTACAAGTCAAACAGAAGGAAGATGGTATCTTTATTAGTCAGGATAAGTATGTTGCAGAAATCCTGAAGAAGTTTGACTTTGCAAATGTTAAGACTGCTAGTACACCAATTGAGACTCAGAAGCCTTTAGTCAAGGATGAGGAAGCCAGTGATGTGGATGTCCATCTCTATAGGTCCATGATTGGCTCTTTAATGTACTTGACTGCTTCTAGGCCTGATATTATGTTTGCAGTCTGTGCTTGTTCTAGGTTTCAGGTCACTCCAAAGTCCTCCCATCTAAGTGCTGTCAAGAGAATTTTTAGGTATCTAAAGGGCAAACCCAAACTGGGTCTTTGGTATCCTAGAGTGTCTTCATTTGACCTGGAATCCTACTCAGATAGTGACTATGCTGGAGCAAATCTTGACAGGAAATCCACAACAGGAGGTTGTCAATTTCTTGGCAGGAGACTCATTTCTTGGCAATGCAAAAAGCAGACCATTGTGGCTACTTCTACTACAGAAGCAGAATATGTTGCTGCTGCAAGCTGTTGTGGGCAGGTTTTATGGATTCAAAATCAAATGTTAGACTATGGGTTCAACTTCATGAACACAAAAATCTATATTGATAATGAAAGCACCATTTGCATTGTAAAGAATCCAGTATATCATTCCAAAACAAAGCACATTGCTATTAGGCACCACTTCATAAGAGATGCTTATGAAAAGAAACTAATTCAGGTGCTTAAAATCCACACTGATGACAATGTAGCTGATCTACTCACCAAGGCATTTGATGTTAGCAGGTTTCAGTTCTTGGTTGTTACTATTGGGATGATAAATCCATAAGCTGCATTGGTTAAAGGGAGGCAATATGCTGTGTTGTATAGTTTGTATGAAGAAACATGTTAACCATAGGTGATGCATTTCCAGAGGTTGATAGAACTTAGAGAGTCATTGAGAAGAGTTATTGATGGTACTGAAGCACTCCTGATACTTACATTGTTCATTCTTTGGTTGAACAAAGTTAGTACCGACAGTGCAAAGTTAGTACCGCTGGGCAAAGTTTGTACCGCTATAGAGACGTTGAAGAAAAATACCGCCAAGGGTACAAAGTGTAAATTGAATCGGTTTCCTTGAAATTAGGTCTCCTAAACCTATATAAACCCATCTCAATTGCACAGTTCCTTACGCAATCTCTTTCAACTACATTCGTATCTACAAGCCCTAATATCTCTCTTAACGACGATCTCTCTTTCAACTACAATGGCTGTTCTTGATTCATGTCCTAAGCACAACATGGTCGCGTATTTGGAGAAGTCTGAAGGGAATGCAGAGTTTCACGAGATCATTGATTTTCTTAAGCGCAGTTCCATTCATCATGCTCTCACTGTAAGTCCTGTTGTATCTACTACATTTGTTGAACAGTTTTGGACGTCTGCTAAGTCCAAAATAATCAACAATGTTAGGCACATTACTGCCAAAGTAGCTGGCAAGTCTGTGTCTATCTCTGAGGCATCAATAAGAAGTGATCTTCTTTTTGATGATGCTGATGGGATAGACTCATTACCCAATCAGGCTATATTTGATGCTATACAGCTTATGGGGTATGAAGGGGATTTAACAGTGTTAACATTTAATAAAGCTTTGTTTTCACCCCAATGGAGGTTTTTATTTCATACAATGAATCATTGTCTTAGTTCAAAAAGCACCTCTTGGGATCAAATTCCTACTAATATTGCCACTGCTGTCATTTGTTTGACATCTAATCAGAAGTATAATTTTTCCAAATTAATCTTTGATGGTATGCTTAGACATTTAGATGCTAAAAAGAAGTTTGTAATGTACCCACGTTTTATTTCTATCTTTTTAGGTAAACAACTAGCTAATGTGTCTGTACCTTTAGATCATTTTCCTGTAAATACTTTAACTAGTAAAGTCTTTTCTTTCATGGTTAAAAAGGGTAAACATTTCTCAGGGAAAGTCACCCCTTTGTTTGCTACTATGTTGGTACAACCAACTCAGGATGAGGGTGCTCCTTCAGAAAGACCATCTGAAGCACAACCTACACCCTCTCCTGCTCCCACTAGTGAAGTACCTCATGAGCCACAGACTGACTCATCTCCTGCTCCCACTAGTGAAGTACCTAATGAGCCACAGACTGACTCATCTCCTGCTCACACTAGTGAGGTACCTATTGAGCAACAGACTGACCCATCCCCAAGACCTTCACCCTCTCCTATCATTCCTGATTCTATTCCAGAAACTTCTGGTGGGAATCTTGGAGGTCATTCATCCAGTGATAAATCCCTTTCAGGGAATGAGGGTGAAATGACACTCCAAAGTGTCTATGATCTTTGTCTCTCTTTATGTGCACAGGTTTCAGATCAAGCCAAGGAAATACAACACTTGAAGGCTCAGATCAAAAAGCTCAAGAAGCAAGCTAAACCTGTCATCCACCACCATAGAGCATGGCTGAAAAGTGTCTCATTGAAGCAAAGATTGACAAGAAAGAGCTTCCCCAAGAAACAAAGGGTGCACAAAGAGTCTGTATCCAAACAAGGGAGGAAGTTTGCTAAAGGTGAACCTTCAGTTCAAAGAGATCCTCTATTTGATGAGCTTCCTGAAGATACAGTTGATCATATGGAAACAGAGAATGCTCAGGATGTGGGGAGGACAAGAGAAATGGTGGATGAAGACAAGGAGATTGATGAGAATATACTTAGTACTGAAGATGTACTTAGTACTGACAAGGAGAAAGTTAGTACTGAAAGACCAATAGTTAGTATTGACGGATCCAAAGTTAGTACTGACAGGCAAATTAAAGGTACCGATGAACAAAATAAAGGTACTGAAGAGAAAATTGAAAGTACTGATGGGCAAAGAAAAGGTACTGAAGATCATACTGAAGAAGGAAGTGCTATTCAAGCCACTCAAACACCTACTTTTACAATATTTGGAGATGATGAAACAATAGCTAAGGTTCTTCTTAACATGAGTCAAGCCAAAGCAGTTTCTAGAGAAAAGGAGAAAGGTGTAGAGTTGAAGGATATTGAAGAAACTGATAGACCTAGTCCTACCTCTACAAGATCACTTCTGACATTAAAGCCTCTTCCAAAGATTGATCAAAAAGACAAAGGAAAGAAGAAAATTAAAGAGGATGATGAATCTCAAAGTGAATTTGATGGTATTCCTGAAGCTGAGAAGAAGTTTAAACAACTTAAAAGTGATGAAGAGATGACTAGGAAAATACAAGAAGAGTGGGAAGGTGAAGAAGAAAGAAACAGAATAGCTGAAGAAAAAGCTACCAATGAAGCTCTCATAAGAAATTTTGATGATATAAAGGCAAGGATTGAGGCAGATAGACTTCTTGCTGAGAAGCTTCAAGAACAAGAAAGAGAGCAATTTACAATAGAAGAAAGAGCAAAGTTCCTTCATGACACAATTGCTGCTCAAAGAAAATTCCTTGCTCAACAGAGATCAGAGGCCATCAGGAACAGACCACCAACCAAGAATCAACTAAGAAATCAAATGATGACCTACTTGAAGCATGTAGGAAACTTCAAGCACTCTGAATTGAAAATCAAGAAGTTTGAAGAAATACAAGTCCTGTATGAGAAGATTAAGAGGTCAGATGAAGATTTTATCTCTATTGGGTCTGCTGAAGATGAAAGACTGATCAAAAGGATGAATGAGAAAGGAGTTGATTCCTCTAAAAGTGAAGTGATCAAGGAGGAAAGTAAAGAAGAAGTTCAGGAGGAGAGTAAAGAAGAAGAAAGTACCAGAAAGAGAAAACTTGGTACTAGGAAAAAGATGAAGTCAAGGAAAAGAAGATACATTCAAAACACTTCTGAAGATGATAGTGAGAAAGAGAATGATGAGCTGAGATTACACTTAACTATAGCTCCAGATGAGATTTGGCATGCATTTTTTGGGGTTCCAGGGGCGAATAATGATAATCTAAATGTGTTATATGATTCCTCACTATTTGATGATGAACTTGCTGATACAGCTTCGGAATGTCCATTTGTGGTAAACGGACATACATATAGGAAAAGTTACTATTTAACCGACGATATTTATCTAGCATGGTCTACGTTTGTCAAATTATTTTCCGTTGCAAGGGATGAAAAATGCTTGAAGTTTAAAAGAGTTCAAGAAGCTGCAAGGAAACATATTAAACGAGCTTTCGAAGTACTCCAAGGTCGTTGGAGAATTATACGACAACCCGCTCGTGCTTACCAAATCAACATCTTGAAAAAAATAATGTATTATTGTATAATGTTATATAACATGATTTTGGAGGACGAATGATTTGAAGTGAATGTGAGAGATTTGTTCGTTAGTCCAACGCCGCATATTCAACGAACTTGGGTGGAAAGATGCGAATTACATCTTAGGAAATCAAAAGAGCTTCGAGATCGAAAAACGCACATCGATCTTCGACAGGACCTTGTGGAGCATCTATGTAATAATCATTAGTTTGTAATTTTAATTTTATGTAATGTTTTATTTTATGTAATGTTTTTTTTAATTTAATGTAATGTTTTTTATATTAATGAATTAAATTTTAGTTATATTGGGTATTTTTTTTTAATTAAGTAAATTAAAAAAATTGGAGAACGACACCAGAAATGTGGTGCCAACGGATGCCCCAGCAAATGTGGTGTCGTTCAGTTTCTCGTGTCGTTCTCTATTTTGCTGACGTGACACCACTTTTTGAGAACGGCACCACTGCTCCTAGCACTGCATGATTACTTTTCTTAATTAATTATTAAGATTACTATAAATGCGATTAGATTGGTGTTTGTTTCAAATTAATTATTTATTTTTAAATTTAGATAAAAAATTCAATTCAAGTTTATCATATTTCCTTCGCTTGAGGTTGTTATTATTATTATTACAAACATTACAAAATTTTAAATTAATTAGTTAAATGTAAAATTCTTATTTTACAAAATAGTAAAATGGAGAAAATTGTAATGATGATGTTTTTCTTAAACTATGTATTTTTTGTATGTGAACAATAATTTTATGACGAAGGTAGTATAACATAACCACCCGACTTAAACAGTTACTCTTTTATTACCTAACCAACTTGTTAGTTATATGCTAAGAGCACAGGGTATGGTGAGCCATGGTTCAAGTTTTTCTCGAAAATGCCACCCCAAAACGCCAGACCCACACCCCATACGGCGTTTTCGTGCTTGGCGCCGACATCCCCAGCCCAAATGGTTCGGCAAAATGCGACTTGAAAACGCGTGTCTCGCGTTTTCGCGTATTATTATATTATATTTTTTATTTTTATTAAAAATATATATATATATATAGCTGTTATAAAACGGTAATTTGAAAAATGTAGCCGTTATTTTTAGGTTTTGGTCCAAAGTGACCGGTTATATTTCATGTCCTTCATAGTTTTTTAGTTAAACAATAAATAATTACACAAATATATTTATTTCTTACATGGTTTTGTGTTTTAACCCAACCCACGGTTTATACTCGTATTTTAACCCGGTTCCAAAGTGACAGGGTTTATAAGGTTTATCCGTTTTTATGTGGTTTTGTACGTTTTCATACATTTTCATTCATTTTGGTACGTTTATCTATGTTTTTGTACGTGTGAAAAACTAGAAGGGGGGTTGAATAGTTTACCTCTTATTAATTTAAGGTTTTAAGGTGTTAATAAAATTTTAGAT